>JAKOGI010000550.1:0-122500 GCA_029747015.1 Carnegiea gigantea | reverse complement strand
GGGCTTTGTCCCACCAAATCCAACCATTTCCTTGACCACTTGCTTTTATGTCTTAGTCCCTTGTCATGCAAACTCGACCCTCATATATTTAGTTTGCTTAGACATTCCTCCAGTTGACTTAAACATGGTCCCAAAGTTGCCAAGTTGACCAACTTGAGTTCAGTTTCTAGATAACCAAAATATATATTTTGCCCTTTAGGTAATATATAATTATTATAAGTAATTAATAATTATCATGTGTACAATTTCTAGCATGTAAGCACAAGTACTAAGTAAATTTTCGCCCATTGGATCATTTATGTTGGCAAATAAGGTGCATGAAATTAGAATCACAACCATTTTTTTGGTTGTTTCTCTTTAGCATATTCATTTATGTTTTGTTAACCGCAATCAGGAAATTTATTGATGAATTCCTCGTATATTTATATTTACAACTTGATTTTACGAAATTATTTACATTTAATTTAGCATATACTTTTTCCTCGGTAAAATATGTTTTCAATCGAATTTATAAATCAGGCTTTTTTTTTTTCTTTTGATAAAAAAACACTTACTAAAATTTAGAGTTATCTTAATTATATGTTAAAATATTTAATTATATATTAAAATGTTTATTAAGAACTAAGATTTTCAGCCTTTCCTTGTTTTAATCTAAAGAAAAAAAAAATCGTCCCTCCTCTTTGTTTGATATAAAGTAGTTACCCTATTATAATTATACAGTAAACATCCCCCTCCTTGTTCTAATTATTAAAAAAAAAAAATTTTACTCCCATATTTTTCTGCAATGAAACCTCCTCTTCAACCTATCTCCCCTTCCTCCTTCTTCCAAAATCCTGACAACCTCAAATCCTAAACTCTCATCTCCTTTCCCAGTGCCCATCATTGCCTCTTTTTCTGCCTCTGCCACCAACTCTGGTCCTACTTCCAGTGCCAGTCACCATGCCACTCTAGCAGATGCTAGCTCAGCTCCAACCTCATTCATCCCCATCAATGGTGCAGTAAAGTGGAATTCAAAACTAGGGAATATCTGTACCAAAAATAGCCATAGCAAAGAAAAAGTATGCCTCAAAATCAAACCAAATTTGATAAATTTCAAAGCAATAACTACAAATTGAACTAATAATCTACACAGTTGAAATCAATTAGATGAAATTGAAAACTAATCGAAATAATTCTACAAGAATAAAAATCAAACATGAGATATTAACTCAAAAAATCTAATCTAAACTCTTAAATTAAACCATATCCTCAATTCAAAAATTAGATGTCTCTTTTTGAACTCTTAAAGAGAAAAAGGGCAGGATAAGGAGAATGAGAATTTCAAGGAGAAGAAACAGAGATAGATGATACACAGGTATGGAATATGAAATGTGTCAAGAACACATTTGCCAAACGGGACCCATCAGGGGACAAAAATAAGTGGTCTCCGATCAAGGGCATCATAGTCACGCATGATATGGACGCATTTGCCATGGGCAACACTGATAAGTAGGAGGACATTCGTGTGAAAAGTATTATTTGAAACAACACTATTAAGTAAAATTTTCAAATAGAAAAACCCTAATCTTGACGAGTAGAAGAAAGAAGCAGGCAAATGGCAACGGTGCTAAAATTGAAGTTGACATATTGTTAATTACCCAAGGCACTAATGTAACTACTATTTTTTTTTATTTCTTTATTTTTTTAATCAAAGAAAGAGGAGGGAACGGGTCATGCATTACCTGAATCAAGAAATTTACACTAAGATATTGGGTTGGCTGTAAACAATATTATAATGTAAATAAACTTGTAATTGTAATTTTTATTATCTTGTTTGATTATAAGAAAGTATTATAAATAACAAATGTTTTATAATTATGATTACCAGAAACTATATAATCATAATTATAGTATAAGGTTAATTACATTACATTACATTCACCCAAACATCAAACGTTTGCTAACAAAACCCACACTTGATCCAACCCCTCTTCAACCCATGATAGCTTTGCCACCTCAAAAAGTTGGACACGAACTAATAAATAAGTCACCTGATTATCCTTCTACTTTAGATTTTCCCAGGGTACAAAAGGGGAAAAAAAGGTAAACAACAATAGAATACAATCAATGAAAACACCAAACTCATTATAAGGAATAGATTGATTATTTGAGAGTGTTCGGTCACAATAACCATTTGGGCAGAAATAGCTATTTGAGATAGCTTTAACTGTTTCGACTAAATCAAATAACCAAAGAGAGTTTGGCAAGTAGTTGTTTCGAGTAGCTGCTTCACTTCAAAAAGTTCTTTTTCAAGAAGTTATTCTCGTTAACCTTTTCGGAAGAGTTTTTTTAAGAAATAACATAATTATTTAAAAGTCTGAAAAAATTACACCATATGTCATTCAAAACTAATTTATAGATGAGGGTATAAATAAAATTTTACCAACATACTTTTTAGAAGCAACTAGTTTTTCCAAACACTTTTCTCAAAAACAGCTAATTCAAACAACTAATAGCTAACAGCTAATACAAATGTCTAATAGTTATTTACCAAACAGGGCCTTTAACTTTGACATCAATGATAGATTATCCCTTTCAGTGATAACGTTACCACAACTAGCTTACCCATTTTTTGTTTACATGCCCAATACATAGGTCTTTCACCTCTTCAATGTTTGTATCTATTGCACCTTACCGTTACTTCACTCCAATCATCACAACATCTTGAATCACAAACTCATGACCAAACCCTTTCCAAACAGTTGGTACCGAAATTTGTCTTTCAAAGCCCACTAGGAGGCGTTCTCCACAAAACTTTTATATATTTATCCATTGGCAAGGTTGCTAGGCAATAGAGTTGCCCATACTTCCATAATCTTTTTTTATAAAAGTTTGAATAAACCATGAAACACTATGCGTATTAAGTCTTTTAGGACATGGAGTTATATCACTATGTGTAGGTTCTTTTCGTGGGTAAATCATTGGCTCTCACTCTTTCTCAGTCTTTCCCCCTCATTTTCGCTGCTTCTTATTCCTTCCCACTTCTCAAAAACAAGTATCACTCATTCTCACTCTATTTCATTCCTTCCCAGTCTTCCCCACTCCCTTCTACTTCTTCCCTCACCTTAATATTAATAATTTAATCTTTCTTTAATTTCATTCTATTCATTTCTACTCCATTCCACTCCCTCCACTCCTACAGGAGGGAACCACTCTTTCTCATTCAACCACTCTTTCTCACTTCGTCCCATTTCTTCCCATCCCATGACCTCAATTTACCCACGAAAAGAATAACCCCTAGGTATGAGAATCCATGTTGAATGGAAAAGGCCACCCTTATAGTGGACTTTGCTTGACACTTATGGTGCATCCAAGGGTAACTCGGGTGCAACAGCAGTCGAAGACGTTCCAAAGGGTAATAAAGGAGAGTGTGTTGGAGGGTTTGTGGAAGACACAAGAGTTGAGCTGAAATCATAGCTATCTGGAGAAGGCTCAAATGGTGAGAAACTTGCGCATCAAGAGAGTTTGGCTTCAACTGGACTCCCTGTTTGTGATTGGAGTGTGCATAGGTAATGTCTCGTGGTACCCAAAACACAAATCTATTTTGGAATATTGTAAGCTGCTTATGAATCTTAACAACTGGAGCAAAGGCTTCTCAATGCCTTCATGGGAATTTTTTTTATTTTCCCATTCTCCTTTTGTAGAGATAATTAATGTTTTGTTGGCACATAGAGCAAGAGTCGTTTAATCCAAGTTGAGGATGAAGATAATAAAAAGTGAAAGGGATTAAGGACGGATAAGTGTTACTGCTTTATAGTTACTGTCATATTTAGTATCTCAATTCATAACTAAGAGTACAAGTGAGCATTTATTGCAATGCTCAGTCTTCTTGCCTGGATTGTGAGGCGCTTATGATCCACCTTTAGAAGTGATCTAACTGGTGATCCTTGCATGGGACTTTTTTTTTTTTTGGCCAGTTACTTTTAAAAGATATTTTAGGTGCCAAAAAAAAAGGTGTGTTGTAAAGTGCGTTGATAACAGATATTTTATTTGATGATCCAATGTAGTATTCCGTGTATTGTGGAGCTAAGTAAATGTGTAATGGTAACCCATATTTTAGATCACCAAGTTGGGATATGCCCCACCCATATCATCCAATGATTCGATTTTTTGGATCTCAATCCCTCTCTTCCGATATGTAAGGATGACAAACTTAGATTTTCAAATAAAATTTTTGTCAAATACCCACTCACAACACACTTTTTTTTTGGGGGACCAAAAACAAAAGGGGAAAAAACAAAGCTAAAGTGCACACGCGCACACACACAGAGTGTATGCCAAAAAGTAAGCTTGACATTTTGATGAGTTGCTCCATGCCACAAGTTGGAACCCGAGCTGAAGCAAGATGAGCGACTGCTCCACGAGCAAGGAGTTGTGGAGCTTCACCACATATAGAGTTGGATAATAGGTCAAGTCAGATAAAGTTAGGATCTTGTTCGTGTCAAATTTAAATGAGTTGAGGATCACTCGACCTGATCATAACCCGTTTATTAAACGAGTTGAAAAATCTTCACATGTACTCATTTAATATTTAAATAGATTGAACCACTTAACCTGTTTAAGATAAATATGCCGAATTTAGTCACCTAATTACCCATCTACTCATTTAACATTTTCAACTAATCCGTAATTACATAGCCCTAAAAATTAAGTTTACATATCACATTGAACAACCACTTTATAAAACTCTCCCGATTCATCATAATTTATCTTTTTTTATAATTTTTATATTCTTAATTATCTGATAAAGGTTAAATGACAGATGAAAAAAAAAGTTGATTTGTTTAACCTATTTAATTAAACGGTTTAAATAGAAACTTTTTCTGTCGAGAATCTCGATTTAAACCTAACCCATTTAATTAAATGGATTGAACGTGTCAATCCATTTAATTAAATGGGTTGAAGATTTATACCCAAATTCACTTAACTTTGTGTCGGTTTCGGGTCGTAATCGTATCGAGTCAGCTTCGCCCACCTCTAGCTGCATACGCTTTAAGAGTGTGTATAATGAGAGTTTTAAATTTTGCAACTCGATCGTACCGCATCAGTAAAAGTTCCATATTTTGGAATTTGTGTTTATTTACTTCTTTAACCCATGAAATTTTAACTTGAATCACCTAATATTTGTCATGAATTCACCCCATAACATGCAGTCTTTTTTTTTGATCACCTACATAATACTGTTTAACAAAAAAACCAAAAAATTTAAAAAAAGACAAAAATGGATCAGAGAGTAGAATGGCCAGGCGGCCTACACCACATACCGTTCCTCATAGGGCCTACGTTGCAACTAAAGTTTTGGAACGGGAGGCATGCAATAGGAGCACAGCCGTAGGGCCGTCAAAAATCTGTCCGATTATCCGAATTTGTTCGACTCAGAAAAAATCAGGTACGGTTGCAAAATTTTTATTCGAATTTAAAATTCGGACAACCGTGCATGTCCGAATTTAAATTCGGGTTGGGTTTGGGTTTGGGCATTCGGGTTCAAGCTGTCTGGAATTTTGAACCATTTCGGATTTAGATAAATTTGGACAATCAGGTTCAGACCATTAGGTTTATGTGTAATTTTGGTCCAAATTCTCTAGAAAACTTTATAAAAATAATTTAGGACAACTGGGTTTAGATATTGAAAAATTAGGTTCGGGTTCAGTCACACAAAATTTTGATCACAACGTCTAAAAATCATATCACAAATTTGGACATCCGGACAATCGGGTCCGGACATCGGACATTCAGGGCCGGTCCTAGTTTGGTCAAAATATCCAATTGATAATTTGAACAGGCTCCGGATATAAAATTTTTATCCAAATATTCGATTTGCCCGAATCCGAATGAACCCAAACCTAAATTTTTACCGAGCCTAAGCGCAGGTCATGGGATTGGAGGTGCTCTAGGAACATCAGATCGAAAAAATTGGGTCAAGAGACAACGCGGACGCTTTATGGCTTGTAATGTTTGGTTTCCCAAGAAAAGATAAGCAAGCGTGCATAAAATGTATTTTCAAATGTGCTAAAACAGAGTGATCCAACGTTATCATACTATATCAATGGAAAAACCCTAGATTTCTAACCGGTTCAGCTCAATTCAATCCCAATTCCCACTCCATTTTCTGTCTCCCATTGAACAGCGAGATCTGCCCATCAAAGATCAAACCAACAATGGCGAGCAAAGCGGAAGCCATGCCAGGAGCAAAACCTCAAGATCCAAAGTCACAAATGGCGTCCACACCTAAACCTTCCCCAGATCACTTTTCATTCACTTCAAGTTTCTCCCTCAAATCCCTAGAATTGAAGACGAAGCAGCAAGAATTACTTATCCGAGTGACGATCCTCGGCCTTGTCTATGTGTTGGCATTTATCACTCGCCTTTTCAGTGTTCTTCGTTACGAGAGCATGATCCATGAATTCGACCCGTACTTCAACTACCGCACCACACCCTACTTGACGGAGAAGGGGTTCTACGAGTTCTAGAACTGGTTCGACACCGAGAGCTGGTACCCACTGGGTCAGATCATCGGTGGGACCCTCTACCCTGGTCTCATGGTCACTACTGCATTGATCTATTGGACGTTGAGGTTCCTCCGTTTCGCGATTCACATTCGCGAGGTTTGTGTATTTACTGCGCCTTTCTTTGCATGAAACACCACCCTGGTTGCGTATTTCTTCGGGAAAGAGATCTGGGACGGTGGGGCTGGGCTTGTATTTTCTGTTAATGTTTGGACACTTGAACATATATTACTCTTTTTTTATTATTTTTTTTCTTTCTTTTGGATTGCAAAGGGTGTTGCTGGAAGCGGGTATTGAACCTAGGGTTTTGGCAACAACTCGCAAAGACTATCACATTATCTAACTAACACTCATCTTTTTCCTTTTTTGGGGAAGGGAGAGGGGAGGCGATACCGTTGAGATTACTAACTTATCTCTCTACATGCTGTAGTCGTATTTGTGAAGTACTATTCATTCCTTTCCCGGAGTCTTGTGTGATAAGAAAATCCCTATAAGGTTAAGGGGGGAAGTTTATCGTTTATTGGTTAGACTACCAATTTGTACAACTCGAAATGTTAGCTGATCAAGAATACCAAAGTCCAAAGTTTGATGCGTGGAGAGATAAGGATGATTAGGTAAATGTGCGGTCATATAAGATGGATAGGATCATGAATGACATAATTAAAGAAAAGGTAAGATTGACTCCCATACAGGATAAGATGAGGGAAACAAGGCATTGATTGTTTGGTCTCATTAACAGAATAAGTATACACGCACATCTATGGAGGTGTGAAAAGATTAACATTCCAGAATGTAATGGGGCCTTAGGGGTATAAGAAGACCAAAGGAGAACTGGTACCAAAAAAAGATCAATGCAAGAGACAAGGCTTTATTTTATTTTTTAAAAAAAATTTTGCCCGAAATGAGTTTTTTCATATTAAAACTCCTTGTAAGACAAATATCAAGAGTAAAGGAGTAAGATAATGATGGTAAGTAGAAGACAAGACAACCAATAGTAAGTATTCGATGTAAAGTTAATTTTCTCCACTGGTCTTTCCTTTGGTTCTGTGCATGTTTCATGGAACATTTACCATTCCTCTCTTCTCATTTGGTGAACCCGGCTTCAGTTGACCAGTCATTGCCTTATCAAAAGAATGCTGCTATAGCATCGCTTGTGGGTGCTTTTTACTTGCTCAGCAGGTATGTTACCCACTGTACATGGGTCACATCAGAGGCTTATTCATCTCCATCAATAGTTTTGGCTGCAAGGGTGCATATGGCAACCGAGTGATCTTTGATGACTATCGTGAGGCCTACTATTGGCTTTGACAAAATACTCCTGCTGATGGAAAAATTATGTCATGGTGGGATTATGGTTATCAAATCACCGCCATGGGAACAGGAGTGTCAATGTGGACAATAACACTTGGAACAACACCCACATTGCCACAGTTGGAAGGGCAATGGCATCATATGAAGATGAAGCATATGAGATCATGCGATCACTCGATGTGGATTATGTATTGGTTGTATTTGGAGGTGTCACTGGGTACTCTTCCGATGATATTAACAAGTAAGCATTCATAATGTATGGTTATGTAGATATGTTGTTTTGGCTGTGGGTGGAGGTAATAATTGGAATTTCTTGATGAATTGTTATGTTGCACAAATTCATCATTTATTCTGTTAGTTTATTTCAGGCACATTAAACTGATAGATGCATATGACTCTTGGACATTTTGAACTTGGCTAAAGACCAAACAATGTTCATTGACAAAATCTAATATGATGCTTTTTTTTTGGGATAAGGAAAAAGAGTAAAATATATTAAACTGTAAAATGTACAAAGGGAAGGATGCAAGCAGGCATCCTACAAAAGGATTATGTACATCTTAGATGGAACCTATCCATAAAATCAATTACATCAAAAGAAGAATCACAAAAGTTCCCACTATCCCAGAAAAAAAGAGTCTTGATAAGAATATCTTTAATTCGTTGAAGGGGCGTCTCTTCTCCTTCAAAGGCTCTTTTGTTTCTCTCTCGCCAAATAGCCCAAAAAATCGCATGTGGGATCAATAAGATGCTTCTCTCTTTAACTTTCCTACCAAAGGCACCCTCCCAAGCCAAAAGATGATTTCTTACTGAATCCGAGACAACCCAGGAGACTCCCAAGCAATTAAAGGATAACTCCCACAAAGCCCTTGCAAATTGACAATGTAGTAGCAGGTGATCAGGAGACTCCAAATCGTCTTTGCACATAGAACATCTGTTCACCAAAATAATTGCCTTTTTGTAAATTATCACATGTCAGAATACTCCTATGCGAAGCTTCCCACACAAAAACTGACGCCTTAAAGGGAGCCAAACTCTTCCAAATGATTTTCCAAGGGAACAGCCCCAAAAATCGAGACTCCATAGTGAAGGTAGAATTAGAGAGGAGCTTTAGATAATAAGATTTAACAGTGAAAAAACCTTTAGGGTTGAGATCCCAAGTAACCGCATCAGGAGAGTTATGAACTGAAATCTCACTCAACTTACTGAGAAATGTGACAAGGATAGTGTCATCCACCAAAGCATCACGAATGAAAGCAGGAGACCACACAAAAGTGGTAGGCCTACGTCGACAAAAATCTGCTATAGTAGCATTTCTATTCACCGTAAGCACATAAAGGGAGGGAAAGCTATCTCGCAGAGGGCCCTCCGTACACCAACGATCGTGCCAAAATAAGATAGAAGAACCGACTCCAGCCTTAAAGGAAAAATGATGAAAAAATGTTCTCCATCCTTTGTGAATGAACCTCCACAAACTTTGCCTATAAGCACCACTTGGTTTGGATGGATACCATCGAAGACCGTTATCCCTATATTTGCTCCTAATCACCCTTCTCCACAGGCTATCCTTCTCATTCATGTATCTCCACAACCACTTGCCTACCAATGCTTCATTGCAGAGTCTAAGATATCTAACACCTAATCCCCCTTCTGGTATGGGATTCTTGATCATATTTCATCTAACAAGATGAAATTTTAAGTCACTACCAAAACACCCCTAAAGGAATTTTCTCTGAATAGCTTCCAATTTATTAGCTATTGAGACTGATAGAGGGAAGTGCGATAGAAAATAAGCTGGAATGCTCGCCAAAACACTTTTAGTAAGTGTCAGTCTCCCCCCTTTGGAGAGATATTTTGATTTCCACCTAGATAGTCTTCTCTCAAAACGCTCGATCACAGGTACCCAAATGGATTTATCTTTAAATTTTGCACCAAGAGGGAGACCAAGATAAGATGATGGAAAAGAACCAATAGAGCATCCTAGAATCTCTGCAAGCAATTGAATATTGTCCACTTGCCCCACTGGTGATATAGAACTCTTTGACAGACTGACTCTTAGCCCAGACACCGCCTCAAACCATATAAGAATGCCACGCAAGTTCACTATTTGCTAGCAAACATTATCACAGAAGATAATCGTATCATCAGCAAAGAGAAGGTGGGAGACATCAGTGGCAGATTCATTCAGCCGGCCTACAGAGAAACCAGAAATAAGCCCTGCTGTAGCGGCCGAATTAACTATTCTTATAAACACTTTCATCATCAGTAAGAACAGAAGAGAGGAGATAGGGTCACCCTGACGTAACCCTCTAGAAGCAGAAAAGAATTGAGAAGGGGAGCCATTAACTAACACCGCAAAAGAAGCAGATGAAATACAATGGTGAATCCAAGCAATCCATCTCTCCCCAAACCCCATTCTTCTCATCATGTAAATAAGAAGATCCCAATTGATATGGTCATAAGCCTTCTCAATGTCAAGCTTACAAATAACCCCCCGCTTACCTGACTTGGTCCTGGAGTCAATAAGCTCGTTTGCAATGAGTACTGCATCCAAAATCTGTCTGCCCCCAACAAAGGCATTTTGATTCTCAGAAATGAGGCCCCCAATTACACTTCTCAGCCTGCGAGCTAACACCTTTGAGAGCAACTTATAAATACATCCAATCAAACTAATTGGGCGATAATCTTTGATATTCTGTGCATCAGCTCTTTTAGGAATAAGCCCTATGAAAGTAGCATTAAGGTTAGCCACAAATTTTCTATTAGTGTAAAACTTCGAGATCATAGACAACACATCCCCTTGTACAGAATCCTAATTTGCTTGAAAGAAAGCCATAGTCATTCCATCTGGGCCAGGCGCCTTATCCCCACAACAATCATAAAGAGCTCTAGTGACTTCTTCTTCATCAAATGACATCTCAAGAGCCTCCCTGGCAGCGGTAGATAAAGAGGCCAATGATAAGCCTTCCACTTTCGGCCGCCAAGCTTCATTTTCAGAGAACAGCTTCTTGTAGAAGCCATGTATAGAGTTTTTCATACTATCAATTGTTTCATAACGATTCCCCTTAATCTCCACCCCTGACATGAAGTTGAACTTCCTACGCAGATTGGCCGTTCTATGGAAAAACTTTGTGTTGCGATCTCCCTCTCTAAGTCATAGAGCCCTTGACTTTTACCTCCAAGAAACTTTTTCCATGTGCAATACCCTTGCCTCCCTCCTTTGGTCGATTACATCACTGCTGAGACCATCAGATTCTTCTTTTACATCAAGCGTATTAACATAATCCAGCAGTTTGTATTTCTTTAACTTAATATCCCCGAAGACTTCTTTGTTCCATTTCTTCAACTCCTTTTTAACAAACTTAAGCTTCCTCGTAATCACAAAACTAGCAAAGCCTTCAACTTCCACCTCTTCCCACCTTTTTTTAACAAGGTTAGAGAACCCCTCAACTTTGAGCCACATGTTCTCGAATTTGAATGGAACATTCCCCCTCTCCAACTTGGCCCTCTCTAGAGATATTGGGAAATGATCTGAGAGAGGCCTTGGCAATGTAGTCTGAAGTGAGTCTGGGAAATGTTCCTCCCAATCTAAAGAAACCAAGAAGCGGTCCAACCTCGAGCAAACAGCTCCTCCACCACTCCGAGACCACGTGTACTCACCCCCATGCAAAGGAAGATTCACTAAAGCAGCATAATTAATGAAGTCGTGAAACTCCAACATAGTATTCATTGGATATAATCCCGAACTCCTTTGTTGAGGATATAAGATTTCATTGAAATCTCCCCCTATACACCATGGTCCAGCCCATCCATTTCTAGTTCGTCGAAGCTCCTCCCAAAACCTCAATTTATCAGATCTATCTTGAGGACCATAAACCCCAGAAAAAGTCCATGTGAAGCCACCATCTACCATTTGAAATATGCAGGTAATGGAAAAATCTCCCTGAGAAGAAGAGACAAAGTTAAAGGTGTTCTTGTCCCACATTACTATGATGCCCCCCGAGGCGCCTTCAGCTTTAAGAAAAGCAAAATCCATAGAATAGTTCCCCCATAAACTACGAACAACAGGAGATGAGACTTCTTCTAACTTTGTCTCTTGCAGACAAACCAGGTCACATTTCCAATCCCTCAGAAAACTTTTTAAGGCATCTCTCTTGCGAAGATCATTGATGCCCCTCACATTCCAAGACAACATCCTAAACATACAGAACCAACATCCCACTAGAAGGAGCGCTTGCCCGGTCATAGTTCACACCAAACTCTAACTTCCTTAATTCTCTTTGCCTTCTGATTGCCAAAGGTGTCCTTTGCACACTCTGTTTGGGCACAACACTGTTCTTTTCAATTCTAGAAAGTAACTAAGTGACTTTACTTTCATAGCTTGAAAATACCACACCAATAGTGGCAGCAATACTTTTGAGCTTGGAAGCCACCCATTTTGACACATTCCCAGAATTAACGTTTTCTCCATCCCAAATCTCATCTACCGAGAATGAATCATTTGAACTCTGCAGAAAGGAGAAATCAATGGCTAGAGGAGTTTCCACATCTTCAACATTAGTTTGCACAATGGACACTAATGGCCAATCATGGTGCCCAGTATGCTTACACCTGTTGTCAATCATCCCTGAACCAGATGCACTACTTCGAGCTCCTAAACTCATAACAAGTGCATCCCGAACCATTTCTCTGGGTAAGTCACAAGGAACGCCACCCAAAACCCCAAGACCGAAATCAACAGAATGAGAAGAGTGATTTCCCACAGAAAAAAGAGGAGAATTAACCACCAAGGCAGTAGGTTGGTCAATCATATCTTTGAGCCAAGAATAAGAAATGGAAGGCGTATGAGTTGACGCCAAAAGGGGAGAAGATAGCGCATAGGTCGAAGAAGAAGAATAAACACTCTTCACCTGCTCATTCCTTACTAATAGAGGAGCATAATCATCCCGCATTGGAATCATGGGTGTGCCCAAATAAAGCTAACTAGAGATATCAGCTTCCAGCCTTGCTGGATCAACCCACTCAACCTCATCAACTGAAGGAGAACTAGAGGTTGGAGCTAGTAAGGCCAGAGAGGCATCAGGGACTCCTTTTGCTACTGCTACCTCCACATTGGTAGTTGTGCCTCTGTTAGTTTCCTTCGAGGTTAAACCCAGGGAGCTCCTACGAACATAGACCTGATTTGGTTGATGTCTATAAACCTGCAAGGTGCTTGCCATTTCTCCTGGTTAACTTAAGAATATCACCATTCCCTTGAGCCTTTACTGACGAGGATGGCTTCGCTGAGGAGCTTAACCCCAAGTTAGTAGTCAAAGGAGGAGATGACAAAACATCAGCATAGGAGCGGAGGAAACTTGCTGGTTCACCAACAAAACCACACTGAGGGTAACATCCTGGCCGTGGCGATTGGGGAATTGGGTCCACCCCAAAGCTCTTAGACTTCATGGCTTGCATGTTGCACCCTTTTAGTTGCAATACTGGCTCGAGGGGAGACTGACCCATTATCTCAGCTATTGAATCAAAGATTTTAATCCAGCCCTGTTCATTCCAACCGGCTGGGGAAAAAACGAAAGTTCTAATAGCTTCTTTGATTACCGAAAGAATGATTGCTCTTGAATTCCAACATATAAATCCTGGAATGGAGCCTCATTTGATTACACCAAGTAGCTGATTTAGTCTTCCTAAACCTACCCCAAGCTCTTACCAACCACAAGACAACTGGTTCAGGCAAGAAAATGGAAAATCTCCTCCCCCTCCCATTCTCTGAGATTTTCCAAATGTCCTCTTTATTCCCAACCACACTGAGATCAAATGATTTACTTTCAATAGTCACAAATTTCTTGCATCCCCCCTTCATATTGCTTGGTAAACCAGAATCGGATGAAAAGGAGAGAGCAAGGCACCAGCCCAAGGTGGAAATGGCTCATCGGAGTTCACACCATCAAAACCATCGCCACCTCCAGGCTTTGCTCGAAGCAGGCCTTCAGAAACAGTGCGCCGGCGAAAATCCGGCGAGACTCCGGTCGCCGGAACAGTTGTTGATGACTGATATGCCGGCGCAGAGGGAGCCGGCGGGGACAGAAACCGTCGACCAGCTCAGCCGTCACTTCAACAGAGTAGAAACCCATCCCCCAGAGACAAGATCTGAGAAAATCACCTGATGCATGCAAAAATCCGAGCAGAGAACAACCGGCGACCGGTGAAGGGAAATTCGGCGGCTCCCGGAGACTTAAGGCCCAGCAGGTCTTAGGTTTTCCTCCGATGACCGCGTTCGATTCCCAAGCCACGAAGACCGGTGAGTGAACGGCTCCCCCCCCCTTCTCTCTCTCTCGGCACTGTGCTGACGGCGGCGACGATGCCTGACAACCACCGCATCAACCGAGGCAACCGGTTGGGCCAGGGAGATGGGAACGGGTTGTCTCTGAGATTCTTTCTATATATGATGCTTTACGTTAGACATTTGAGACTCTCGGTTAGTAAGATGAACTGACAATTTTATGGAGCCATTGATCTGTCTAAATCATGTTGGCAAGTGACTTTCTTAATATTCAAAGCTAGTGGAGATGGAGCTTGCAATAGATTGGGAGTCTGGGAGATATAAATGGGGCTGTGTTCGCTAGAGAGCACATGGATTAAAAAAAGTCTATTGATTGTTTGGATATTGATGATAATTGAATCACATCCTTGTAGAAATATACGGATTTGCCTTTTCAAATGTTCCCTTGTTATATTTGAATCGCCTTCATCCGGAGTATAGGGAGAAATGCTGTTTGCAAGGGGTTATTTAGTTAGTTTCCGACAGATCACCAAATGAAAAGGTCGAACCAGACCCTAAAAGAGAAAGAAAAAGTTACGTGGGGAATAGGAACCTTGATATAGGAAAATACGAGTTTCAGTAAGCAGAGGTCCTTTAAGAGCTGAAGGGTGGGAAAATTCCTTCATCATACCTCAAGTCTTGTTACTCTTATTGTATCTGCTTTTTTGTGTTGTTGCTCTGTGATCTTTGTATTTTGTTAAATCAGGGTTTCTCTCCTCCATACAACTTCTTTCCTTTTTATTCTTACCCTCTGTCTCCGATTTTGTGGTATGTTAAAAAGTTAAAACTGACAAATATTTGCTTGCAAACTGGAATTCATCTCTACATTCTTATGAAATTGTTAAAAGCATTCATTTTGCCTTTGTGTTTGTTCCTCTAAAATGTCCAATTTCTGAAAATTGACTAGTTCTTTACTTAAAATTAGGCCATTAGATTTAACAGCTGTTTCACCTTCCATAATTTAGCAGTTACAATGAGGTGGAGGATAAATCATAATCTTTGGCCTTGTTGCGGATATGTCACCCTTCTGAAGAGAAGTTACTGAATACTGGTTGATTGCTGGATGGAAAAATGGACGAAAAGTACTGAAGAAGTTCTGGTTTCTGATCTTGAAATCTGCGTATGTACGTGAAGTGTAGATTATGCAAGCAGACTGATATAGTGTGCAATGTCGTCATCAACTTTTCCACTTTTTCAATGCTAGTAAAGATATATAGCAGTCAATACAGCAGCTAAAAGGAATAGCTTATGTTATATGCATGTGCATCATAGCTTGTGTTAAACTTATTCATATATAGCAGGCATACCTTGGTGATGTGAATTTTCATTTATAGCTCTTAGTATTTCTTTCTGTTTATGCTTTCACTATTAATAATGTAATCATTACATTAATTTTATTTCAGATTCTTGTGGATGGTGAGAATTGGAGGTGGAGTATTTCCTGTTATTAAAGAACCTGATTTTCTTGTAAATGGTGACTACCGTGTTGACAAGGGTGCAGCACTCAAGATGTAAATTGTCTCATGTAAGTTCTAACAGCTTATCTATTGTCATCGTACTTGGGTTTTTTTTTTTGGGGGGGGGGGGGGGGGCATGTAAGTGGGGCTTTTGATGAACCCTGTCATCTTTAATGCTTTCTCCACCCCTACCTCCGCTGTTTTTGACTGACAATATCAGTGATTCTTGCATAACCATGATTACTTCAGCTAACATTTTTTGCAGACAAAGAACTAGGGACAGAGACCATCTAGTTACATTAGTAAAAAATCTGACAAGAAAGAATAGGATTGGAAAGTTGCAAGAGCGGGTCTATGGATGGTGGGCTTTGGATTCAAGTGCCTTTCCATTAGGCTGTCTGGAATCTGTAGAAATCTGAAGGCCAAACATTAGCCTTTCTAGGAAGGAGAAATTTAAAAATAAAATGGGAAGAAAGCACTATCATTTTGTGGAAGAATATTGCAATTCCAAAGTCATCCAATCACTGCAAATGAAGGGGCTCTTAGTCATCTATCTATGATTCTGAAAGTCCCCAGTCCCTACTGTATGATTTGTGTTCTGATGGTAGACTCATGGAGTAGCCTTATCCTTTAAGATGGTTTGTGGCTTGAGGTGGTTTTCTCTTCAGCAGAGCTCACCCGTTTCTACGTATGGGTTGATTTGTTGTTGTAGAGGAAAGAATCCTGGGAAATTTCTCATTTGTCCTCATTTTTCATTTATTTGTCGCTAAGATTAGATACAAATTGTGCTATTACCGATTGGGAGAGCTGCATACTGAATATGGCAAACCTCCTGGGTACGTTTCTTATCTGCCTTTCTGGCTTCATATCTTATGGAAATTCTTTGACAACTTGCTTGTCTTGCTGGAGCTGTACATGCAGTTTACTGTAAGATGAACTAATTTAATGGTAAGATGAAGCTAGCGTGAATACGCTATAAAAATAATACATTTTCTTCATCTTTTATGCTGGTAATAGGGTGATGTATCGTGGACTTAAGTTAAATATTCACTTAATAATTCTCTTGACACATTCAACTAACCTTCATATTTAAGAGACTCAAGCGGAATAGGGTGACTCAAGCGAAATGCACACCTAACAATTTTCTTCACGCATTCTACCAACTTTCATATTTAAGAGACTCAGACACAAATTACTCAAGAAAATGGATTTAGGTTGGAATGTGCAAATTTAAAATCATGTCTTTCACAGCCATACTAAAAGATAGTTGTTCAGATATTTCAGATATATGTTGTTGTGTCCTCTGCTGGCAGGTCTCATTTAGCTATATGAATGGGGAGTAGGACCTTTTGTCTGGAAGACCTTTATGATCCCTGCGTATTGCTTACTAGGTCCACCTTTCCTACTCTCTTCCATTTCCCTTTATTTTTCTTTTTTTTTTGGGGTGGGGGGGGGGGGGGGGGGGCGTTGGTCTCAAGTCCATGCAATGAAGAACATTCTGGCAGTCATTTTCAGTCGCTCTATTCTATCCTTTCTCAACTTGAGAGCATTTTCTCTTGTGCAAAGTGTGTTCGGCTCGGACACAGTTGATTATCTAGCCGCGTTTTCTTTTGACCTGTTTTTTCATGGGTAGTGTTCAAATTAGAACCCTCTTTAGTCTTTAATATGGAACTAGTTTATTATGAAAGAAATTCTACTCAGAAACTTCGGATCAGAAAATAAAAGGTACAGACCTCTCTTAGCAATGTTAACTTCTCGTGCGATTAAAAAAGCCATTTCTTGACATTTTCTTCTGGCTTTAAATTGTAGTGTGCTAAAGCAATATATTTTCTTGCATTTTTTTAATGAAATAGTATGCAATGGAGTTTTAGATTCAGGGTCAGACTAGCATACACTGTCCCCGCTGAAGATCCCCTTCCTTCAGTGGTATCTAAGAATGGAAGGACATCCTTGTGGTTGACACTTAAGGAAGGAACTTGCAAATTTGTTACATGATTGTGAAGATATGTGTCTCAAGAGCAGCTTTGTCTCACTAATCTGGGAAGGTCTCTATGATTACTAATCATGTGTGCACTTTTTAATGTGGCAGGTATGACCAAGCTCGAGGAGTCAAGATTGGAAACAAGAATGTGAAACTTGAGTATCTGGAAGAAGCATTCACGACATCAAACTGGATAGTTAGGATATACAAAGTAAAACCACCTAATAATAGGTGGTGAGTTCTTGTGCTCCCCATACCCTTTTACAAGAAAAATCTGGCAGGCCCTTTTTTCAGGATGAGATCTAAATGCCTTCCCTGGATTTTTGAGTTTGCAATATTTCTCGAAATTTTTGAGAGCTACAATGAGTCATGTTTGCTTAGTCGAGTTTGCTTTCGAAGCCCCACCCTCTCACCTAATACCCCACCTCACCGTTTTTCGTTTAGAGATGGGTCACGAAAGGCCAACTTAGAAGGGTTGCAACTTATAGATGCCAGGAGAGCTACTTTTGACAGCATTTGATAGGTTTTTAAAATCAGAGCTTGCTCGTCATTGGAAAGTCTTGTTTGCCACATGATCTCATTATCGAACCTTACCTTATTTCTGTTGTCTGTTGCAAAAAGATGGCTGATGGGATTTGCTTTGTGTTGGAGATATGACCTTTTGTAATCCAGCTCTGCTTACGTCCGAAAAGTGCGATAAAGCACTAGATACGCAGACCACAATAAAGATTCTGAGTGTGGGTTCCGCTTTTGTGGAGTCTTCATTGGATGTTCCGACATGACTTTTATTTTTCTAAACAAAGGGACACGACAGTCAATAGTGCAAATTGTTGACGAGTCATGTTCAGCTGTAAGAATCGCTGAGAATGCGATGCCACAATCATATAACCTTGCAAGACGGCACCGTTTACCATTGTGGGAGCCTACTGCTGAAGGGACGGCCGCGAATGCTTAAGCATATGTGATTAGGGTCGTAATATAATTTGTGCGTCACAAATGATGAGGGGGTTACTAAGAGAATTTGGGTCGGGTTTGAATTTGGACCTAAGTTTTAGAGGTCTGACTAATTGGTCTTTCTCGATGGTTATTAGGAGGATTTGGATCGGTCTAAAATTTTTAAACCTAGACATGGCTTAAGCTCACTTACCTAATATTCTTTTCTTTAATATCTTAGGAATCTAGTAATCCGCACTTTAGGAATTGGGGAAAATAATAATCGTAACTTAGAAAATTGCTCAACAAGTTGTACTTTTGCATATATTATTTCTAATGTACTAATAGTGAGCTGGACTCGACAATCATGTGATGTGGTGGTGGTGGAGTCCAATGCGACTATGGTAGCTGTTAATACAACATCATTTTTTGACAAATCAACAATGCTATGAGGTAGCTCATTGTCTTTTCTTCTCCTTGAAATGCAAAAACTAATTCTTTTTTCCTAAATGCTTATAATTAATATATATATATATATATATATATATATATATATATTAGAGGGGTGATCCATCGACTATTCAACCAAATTCTAGTCTGGAGAGTTGTCATGCTCTCTCAGCAGATGCTTACTTGACTTGCTTCTATCTTTATTTCCTTCTTTTGAGGTTTCAAATCGAGCATCAATCATGTTTGCCGAATCTCCTGACAGGCGACGTTAATCTTTTTTTGTCCGAATAAACTTAGGTGAGGAACAGAGGAAGAATCTATACTTACAAATTGTGACATGTCGTCTTTTGAGAAACGATGATATGTCCTTCCTTACATGACTTGCATGAAAGAAAATGGAAACAAAATGACCTCTTACTGACAAGCAAACATTAATAATATAAGGGATAACAAAGGTAGAAAGAATTTCACTGATCTTGAGAAAAGATAATAAGTGTCATATTATAAATACTGAAAATTACTTGCCATAACTCTGATAATTATGAGTATTTACAGATTGGGATTTGGTGCCCAAGGGCATAATAGTAACATAACATGCTTGAAGGTATTTTGACCTTGTTTCATCTTGGTTTTTCCCGTCAGTCCAAGCCTTGACCATCTGAGACTTCTTTTGCCCAGCGAGGTGGAAGGAAGACAACGAGCGTCGCCCTTTGATCGATGGGGCCCAAAACACCGCAAACAAAACTGATTACGTAAGATAAAAAATGGTAAAGAAAAAGTTATCATTTTTGTTGCAAAATAAAATGTGAAGCGCAATAGTAATTTAGTATAGATTTACAAGATATTGTAAAAGAAAATATAAATTGAAAAGGAATCTATAGTGGCAGTAAGAGAAAAATAATAACAAGATAAGGGAACAAAATTTTATTTAAAAAAAATAGTAACTCATAATGATAATGAGTAAAAGTTTTACACACGTGATTACAGAGTTAAGTTGAAAGCATCTATAGACAATGGATTACCAATTACACAAATGCATTGGTGCAAAATTTGAATCGATTTAGATGTACGAACTTTGAAATGTATTTAAGACTGGTGCTGATAGGTGTACATAACACTATATTCAAACTGTATACAAAATTTCTCTAAACTTAGAGAAAAATGAATTACAGCAGGGGAGCGCACGATTGAGTCGTCATTTGTCCCAAAAATTATGTGAGAATTCGAACAAGAGAAGACATTGTTGTACTTTTTAAACTCAAAAAATTCTGCAAGCCATAAACTTAAGTCGCTAACATGAGTGCGAGAAGCTCCTACTGTTTCACCTATATACATATAAGTAATTTTTGAAAATTAATTACTACATAATTAAATAGTAAATCCCACAGAATTTAATTAGATGAACATAATAATAGTATTCTCTTTCCCAGACCCAAAAAAATACAAACAATAGTAATTTTTTTTTTCATAGATGGATGAAAAGAGGAAGTCCAAAATTTGGGGGGGGGGGGGATGAACCCTCAATACTGCTGCTTAGAACATTAATTATTTGGCTTGTTGTAGGATTATACAATATCCAATATTAAATAATTTTAGATGGCGTGTATATTCGACTCCTTTTTAAACCCTTGAGTCTTTCTCTCTCCTCTCTCCTCTCTCCGCCCCCCCTCTCTCTCTCTCTCCTCTCTCTCTCTCTCCTCTCTCCATCCGAAGAAAGAACCCTAACCCGGCTCACCGTTCTTCGTCAGTAAGTACCCTCTTCTGTCTTCTCTCTCCTCGCTTATCTCTGTATCTGTCTCTTTCTCTCTCTCTCTATCTATCTTAGACTTCTTAAATACATGCGGATCTATCCTCCATTTGAAGATCTGATCTTTTGTGCATTTGAATTTTTCTTATTTGTTATGGAAATTTGAGATCTCGCTTCAAAACGTGTTAATTCTGTGCTTAATTTGTCGAATCGGAATTTGGATTGTGAAATTAGGTCTACGATGATTTGGTAGCCCTAATTGAGTTTCCTTGTTAATCTCATTGCTTATTATGATGGATGTTTGTTGATCTATGTTGCATTTGACTTTTTTTGGACTTTTATTTGGAAATTGTGGATTTTTGCTTGATTTCTTCGTCATGGTGTGTTTTGTTCGATTGAGTTATGGATTTTGTATATTTTGTTGTTTTAGGGTATGTGATGAGGAACGTAATGTCAGGCAGGGGACGGATTGAAGTTTGTTAATTCATTTCTGATTAACTATTTTTGCCTTCCTTTGTCTCTGTATTTGCATTTATTGTTGAATTAGTTGCTCCGATGGACGGTGACGGTGGTCTCAATATGCGTAATTGGGGTTACTATGACCCTCCCATGAAGCATCTGAACCTGCAGCTCATGACTAGCATGGTGGAACGAAAACCCATTCTAGGAGGTCGTGATGCTATGATGGCCAATGCCAATGGTGGTTTTCACCAAAGGGATTATGGTGTTCCGAGCTACCAGGTGGATTTTATGAGGGAATCTTGGATCCATAGAGATAATAAGTTCTTTAATATGTTGCCCACTAATCACAGTTATGCTATCCCACCTGAGACTGCTCCCACTCACCACCCAATGCAAATGCTTCGGCAACCCGAATCCTCGAACGAGGAAAGGATGCTTCGAGCAGAGCCAGCCACAGGAGAAAACATTAGCAGCCCTGTTAAGAAAAGATCAGCTGGGAAGTCTGAGAAAGCCCCAAAGACAAAGAAGCCGAAGAAAGCCCCTAGTGGACCAAAGGATGGGGGTAGTGGTTCAGTTCAACGGGCTAAGTCCGTGAAGAAAACGACTGAAGTTGTCATTAATGGGATAGATATGGATATTTCTAGTATTCCTATACCGGTTTGTTCTTGCACAGGGACACCTCAACAATGCTATCGATGGGGCTCTGGGGGGTGGCAGTCAGCATGCTGTACCACAAGTATGTCAATGTACCCTTTGCCGATGAGTACTAAAAGGCGTGGTGCAAGGATAGCTGGCCGGAAGATGAGTTTGGGAGCGTTCAAGAAGGTGTTGGAAAAGCTGGCTGCTGAAGGTTATAACTTCACTAACCCAATTGATTTGAAGACTCATTGGGCTAAACATGGTACCAACAAGTTTGTCACAATCAGGTAGATGTACAATCTGATTAGACAATTGGACTCACTTTGGGTTCGGCCTGCTCCTCCTGTACATATGTTCGTCGCCTGAAGCTGAGGCTCATTCAATGGTTTGTAGTCCTCAATCTTTCTTTTGCCATGTTACATGTTTTGGAAATTCTCCACCTTTGGGATCTCAGATTTGTTGTTTTATTTTCGGCTCTGCTTGTAGTTTAGGGATTCCACTAATGTAAGGTTGCCTGGTTAGCAAAAGTAGCGGACGAGATTTTATTTGTTTCTTCCTTGGAGCATAAGCTTCATAGTTGACAGTATCATGTTAACAAAATAACTATCTTTCTTATAAAGTTTTTATTCTTGCTGACCAGTGCATATGATGGTTGATGCTTTTGTTACCATTTGAAAGGCACTACTCGGGAGTGTTTATACTAGTGAGTCCGCTCACTGCTTGCTATGCCTAACCACCATGGTTATGGAGAATTCCGTGGCATTTAATCTCTGAAATACAATTGCCAAGATCCAGCATTCGTTGATTGCTTGACTGTTATGGAATGCGACCATCATACTGTTTTTGAGTATGGGAAGTCGGACAATTTATCACTACCTAAATCAGTTCATGATAGGCATGATAAATGCAGGCAGTGCTGAGTGTTTTTTTCAAATTCCTGGGGAGGTTATTGGAAGCAATTAATGAGCTGGTACTGTAGTTGTGGTTGTTGGGTGCGCCTTCCCTTCACCATTAAGAGTATATGAACATTTTTTGTTCTCTTCTTGGTTGAAGATTATGTTTCCAGCATGGATGCCTGTTTATATTTTTAGTGTTGGATGGCTTTCCATTCGATTTGTATGATTTTCCAGTTTTGGTAAAAGTGGAGGTTGATAGTATTGCTGTTATTAACATCTGCATGAGGCCTAACGTAGCAGCACTTCATAGGAATATACATATCTTATGATCTACAAAATGAGATGAGTGATCACTAGCTTCTTTCTTTTTTAGGGATGAATGTTAGGTTTGATTTTTATTGCTGCTTTTATACATATGTAAGTTTTAGATTTGTGAAGCTTAGTTATCCTAGTCTAAGTCTCCATGTATGTAATGAGAGTTGATGTTTCTTGTTTCTCAAGTCTTGATTCTTGTGTCTCATCAAGTTTTAACTCTTACTTTGGGCGATTAATGTTGGATTTATTATTGGGCATGGATCACCATGGGTAATTTGCTAGTTTATCCTTGTACTTTGGTATTTGATAGATTTTATTTCCTCTTTTTTCTTGTTTGATCCACCACATGTCGTGTTGTTGAAAGATCACCATTGGGTAGTTTGTGTCTTTATACATAGTCATTCAATTAAAAGCTAGGGTTAGACTAAATACTCTTTCTTTTCAAAGCTAGATAGCCTCCTTCCACTCTCTCCTCTTTGCCGCTTGTGACTCCTCCCCTAATGCACCCCCTTGCCTCCCATACATAGTCTGCAGGCAGTTTTCCCTGGGGGAGCTTGACGCCTACTTTTGTCTTCCCTGCTCCTCAGCCCTTCCCTCGCTAAGCCCAGTCTTATGCCTCTTCAGATGGCAAGAGAAGGTCAAGCAATCATCACTGCGTTTCAGAAGAAAAGGGAGGGGGGGGGGTGATTAGGTTTTGGATTGAGCTTGACTTGCAATCAGCTAGCAAGAGATTTCACTTATCCTTTGAGATGGCAACAGACCTAGTTTGGTTTAGGTCCACTGTCATGTAGGGTCCATTCCAGAATATATCAGGCGTGTAAAACTATGCTGCACACCTGTACCTATAGAGACTTGGGGTCTTGCATGATTTTTTAGAAACTCTTTTTTTTTTGGGGGGGGGGGGGGGGGGGGGGGAGGTAATAGGCAATATTCTACCATCCAACCTTAAATCCAAAATGCATATACCTTAGCCACTTAGGTGTTGTGTGGTTTGCCTCTTTTTTTTTTTTTTTTTCCCCTCTCCCCATTTTTTCCACGAGGTGTGGATATGAAATGGAATCACTCATTCTCGTACTAAATCTTTCGCTTGTGTAATCGTCCTGGTTTTTGGGTCCTTCGTCTGGAGCACGTATGAGGGGAGTCACTAATTATGTAAGCATGGTTTTGGATAAGCCCGTTGTTGTGCACTAGCACTAGCCTTTATGAAGTTGTGCCCCTTTTATCAATTCTTCTCATTCCATACTCTAGGTGCACCCGGTCATTCGCACACTACCTTGACATCCGAAGGCTATTTAGTGTTTAACCCTAGTCTCCTCTTTGCGACGTTTGTGCTTCCCAAGTTTTTTGCCTGAGATCTGCATCATTTTTATTTTCTATATGTTGCTCTAGGTCTGTGCTAAAAAAGCGCCTGCCATTATTTCATGGAGCTTTGGGATTTGGGATCTTGCGACGTCAGGACCAGAAATCATTTGTTGCTTGCCTATAATTTCTGTGAGTGTCATTTCAACTTAAGGGTCGAAACATCAATGAATGACTCGCTCACTCCTTGTAGCACAATGCACTGATACTGTTACACTCACATCTCGTCTTCAGCATTCTCTCTGTGCTCAGTTGCTGCTGGTGCATCACGTGGTGCAGTTACAACTGTGTGCCTGGGAGCTCCTCTTTTATTTTCCCAATTACCCGGAAATTTAGCTATATAGCCAGTTATAATCCCTTGCTAATACAGTACCAACCCGTAAAGAATTATATGCTTCAGGAGTGTCAAACCCCCCCCCCCCCCAATGCTTTGTAGTCTTGACCGATTTCCTTGAACATCAGCTGATATCAGCAGCTAGTTCCTAATTTCACCTAGAGTTCTTTAGCTGGTGTTGATGGTTTACCCACCTCACCAATTAGCTTTAACAGCACTATTCCCTTTATGTGTTTTGCTTTATCAAGGGGGCAACATTCTACTGGCAATGCCTGATGTTCAGCTCACCTGCATAATCTGCTTTTGGTGATCAATGGGAACCCGTTTCGCTGTTCACCCAAAGCATGCCCTTCTCTCTGTGGTATCGATTGGTTTCCAGGTGACCAATAGGAACTTCTCTCTTCATGGAGGATCCTCCACTGTCTAGCATTGTATCACACTAAGATGCTTAGGAAATTCACCTTTCCTGAAAGCGAAAACTAGGGTTCACTTTTAACTCTTGTGCCTCGCAAAGCGGGACCCAAACTCAACTGAGCTTTTCAGCTGATGAGCCTGACACACATCTGGGAGAAAGTTTTCAAGTTTCATTAACTTAGAAAAGCTATCGTCTTTGAATCTCTGTCGTGTCATCCCAGAATGCAGTAGTATAAGACATTACACCATGGCATGCAATGCAAGAGGCTGAAGATCAATGGCTGAGCGTCTGATGAGTTAAGATTTTGTTCCATACGGACAATTGCACATTCGCGCTGGATGTATGATGAGGTTCAATTTTCATTGATTAGTTCAGAGTTTCACACTGCTGGTTCCATATTCTTGGTGCTCTTGTGCATGTTTGAATCTCCTCTTTCTAACTGCCCACGGCTTCCTGTGTCTTTTCTTTATATCAGGCAATTATGTTTTCCGATTGTCCTGACTAAAATGACCACCATTAGAGGAGCCATGAATTGACTTATTACAGTCTGTAGAATGAACTGTGTCATCCAAGATTATTGACTTGCCTTCATGTTTGCTTGTTTATGTTGATGGCTTTCATGACTCGAAATGATGTGACTCTTTAAGTATTCATATGATACAGGGAACATCCATGTCCCCAGGCCAAGGGGCTTGAAAATGAAATGCAAAACATGATGGTCTTTTTGTGCTTTTGGTTTTTTTTTTGGGGGGGGGGGGGGGTGGTCTTTGTAAATTGGTTTCGCTGCTTTGACCAAATGTTAATTGTGATTGGTGTAGGAGCGGGGGGGTTCTTTGAACTAGGCTAAGGTCTAATAGAGACTACTGCCTATCAGTTCTGTAAGGAATGTAGTTCTCTTCAGACTTGCCCTTATGAGGCAAAAAGTGTACCGAAGACATGTTTTAGTTAAGAAGGGAATATTTTCGTGGGCTTTTGACATTATTTAAACTACGCACTTATTTGGTATAAGATGGATTATATCCTACTGTATCATTCATTTAACAGTTAGATTTTTCGGATGTGAATTAGGTTGTGCGCTCAACCAAAGTTAATTAAAATTAAATCCTATCTATTATATAATTGTGAATTCGGGTCCTTTTTCAAGACTAAATTAAACACCAACCCAAAAACAATAAATAAAAATAAAAAGAAGACAGACTCATCGAGATCAGTGGAAAGCAAATTTGAATTGGATTGGATTGGATTGGTATTTTTCAAGATGTATTCCCATCGTTGTCTCCCAATCTCTTTTTCTCTCTCCTTGGCCTGCATTCCATGTTCGCATCGCCACAAAAGCGACATTTGCTTTGACAGAAAGCTTTGGCTGGAGTGTCTGTTTTTAGACTTTAAAAAAAGCCATTGGCATTTTGTTTAAAAAAATGTTTTGTCATTATTGGCTTGCCCACAATGTAATTGTCATCATTTAGTCCCCACCTCTAGGGTTCTATTTGGAGGGAGTCAAGTATTTTTTATCATAAAAATTTTGGTAATGGACCTTGATTTGATATACCTTTTTTTTTTTTCAGTCTACAATATACTGACGAGAATTAATATAGTATTAAATTCAGATAGAGACTTGTTTTGTATTTTTAAAAGTAGTTGAAAACGTTATTTAAATTGTTGTTAATGAAGCTAAGTTGTATTTAATCAAAAGGAACATGTGAACTTTGGGTATTCAATTAATTCAAGAAAGAGTTTATCAATCCCTACTCGAAAAATACAACATTTTTATTTCACATATTTCTTTTTTAATTATCCCTTGTTCTAACTTTTAACTCATACTCTACCATAAGTGAAATCTTACAAGTTACAATACTTAAAAAACTTAATGTTTTCAATTTTTTTAAATAAATACAATAATATTTTTTCATAAATTTTGGATACATTTGAAGCAATGAATATGACCTATTATATGACAGAAAATATAATAATAAAAGTGCGTACATTGAACTAATTGGACTAACCTTAGAGTCACAATATCAGGTACATGTGATCCATATCATCGCTTAAGGTCTTGTAGAAGAGAAGCGAGAACTGTCACTCTGTAATAGCTAGTACTTGTGCGTGTTGGAAGCTCTTTGTTCCACAAATCACTCACAATAGCGTTGTGACCAAAGCTAGTCATCTTTTTTCCTTTTTTTGGATGAGTAAGGGTTTGTTCTTTTCGTGTGTAAATTGGGGTAGATAAAAGATTGAAGTGGGTTAAAGTAGGTTGAGGTAGGTTGAAGTGGGTTGAATTTTTTTATGTGATAAATTGAACTTAATTAAAATAATGGAAGTGGGTTGAAGTAGGTTGAAGTGGGTTGACAAAGGTCGAAGTGGGTTGAAGTGAGTTGAGGTTGGTATTTTGAAATTTACCCACGAAAAGAACAGGCCCTAAGTATAGTCTATTCTTATTCAGCCTCTTCATGGAAAAACCTAGGTCGAAGCCTGATTGCCTAGACAACTTGATGCCCTACAAGCAATTTCACAAGATGAGAGATTTGACAACATGACCCTTCCTTGGGGAAGCATCCTTGGTACCATACAAGGTATGCTATTGCATATTGCAGCAAAGATGGTACCATACAAGTTTGATTGCATTTTAATGTAATGCAGTCACAAATATTGGGTAATCGTTATGGATGATCCTACCCTACACAAATGATCCTACCTTACACAATTATTTTGTACCATTCTAAATCATTTTAAATCTAATATAAAACATTCTAGAGATATTTTTAGATTAAATGTTCCATGTAGAGCACGAGTTTATACTAGTACTCAATTAACAGTCATGTTATTACAATCATTCAAAATCCACAATCACATGTTATAGAAATATTGTGCAATGTTATAGACAACAATGTTCAATAATAGAGGTTGAAGTAGAGGTTGGTGGTTTGTAGTGGTCAAAATGTTATACATCACTACTTAAAAGTATCCAATAAAATAGTGGATAAGGTAATGGTTAGAGATTTACTTAGTGTTTTTCAAAAGTTAATGAAAGTAACTTTTAATAACCTTTACCTAATGATTGCATTGCAAATTACAAAATCCTTCTTATTTACTAAAAACCTTTATTTATTATGTCATTTTTAATCATTTTGCATACATATACTACTGCAACTGCTACATTTACCGAACACATTTATTTTAAATAACTAGTTGAACAGCTAATTACTAACCATTAGCAGGTCACAGCTAATCATTAGTATAATCACTAATAGTTAGCAAAACAGCTAACTATGACTAAAATAACTGATTTTACCAAACACTCCCGTAATCTATATCGTAATTAAAATTTAAGCTTACATAAATGGAACAAGCAGCGGGTCTTCCAAAGATGAGACGGTATACTCTTATCATAGGCTTCAGTTTTTACAATATACAATGACTGACAATTGACAATATGCGGCAGTTTCAAAAGATGCATTTCTGAAATATCAACATTGATTTAGCTCCTCTATTAATTCACAGAAATAAATAGCTCACAACTCTTTTTTTTTTCTTTTTTCCCCTTTTTTGGTGCTAAAACAACTCCCAACTATTTATAACATATTGCATTTCAATGAAGAAGTTCCCATTACAATGATATTCCAGCTCATATTTGGAAGGGCACTGATTGCCAGAGGTTCATTCATTCCACTGTCAAGCAGGAGAACTTCTCACATCATTATTATTCATTCACACAGATCAGCCCTCGCTGGCCCCTCCAAAACGACCAACATCTCAGAATCATGAAATTTTCTCCTTCAAATCATCCTACTTTTCACGTTCTGTTGTAAATAAAACCAAGTTTTATACCCTTTCGTTTAACCACTCAAGGATATCATAGGTTACGGTTTGACGTTCTGGTTCAAAGAGGATATCATGCAACAACCCTTCGTACAGTTTGATCGTTTTATCCGTCGACGATGCCTCTTCGTACAGTTTTTTGGAACCTTCAGGGTCAGTAACAGCGTCAGACGATCCATGGAGGACTAGGAAAGGTACCCTCAATCTCCTCAAGTTCTCCTGCAAATATGCTGATACGCGGAGAATTTCACAGCCAGTTCTGACCCGAATTGCACCGGTGTAGACTAGAGGATCAGAGTATTTTGCTAGGAGAGCTTCTGGATCCCGAGAAACCACTGTGCCTGATTTGTTCGCGGCTTGGCATTGGTACCGCGGCAACAAATAGGATGCTATAGGTGCAATCACCTGTTGCACAGAAATAGTAACATCAGATGTTGCTCATGAGTATGACAAGCCGGCTCGTCTTTTAAGTATAGAAAACTCGATCTATGACCACATCAATCGTGAAGCCGTGCAGATCAGCCAAGAGGGACGGCAGAGGGCTCAGGAAGAACCCCAACACGAATACCAAGTTTCCAGCCTAGTTTCACCTTGTGGGGAGTTGATACTCAGCAGACAAGTGATGTAAGGGCTTTTGAGATGTAGTGGAAAGGACAATTATGTAAAATATAGCCATAGCAAACAATACCATTCAACCCAATGCCTTGCATGAGGCTCCGCCTAAGGCAGAATTTGGGCTTAAATGCGTACAAGTCTAGCAGTGTGATTGTAAAGCAATCAGCATGTCAAGAGAATGGATGAAACTCGCATACAATTGAGTTGATGCCTATCACAAAGCTCCACGTATATGGCAGATCGAGTTTAGATTCTAGTAGCCTTATCCCTACAATTGTAGCGTCAACTCACCTACATGCCCATTCTTATGCAAGCATAGGGAAGTAAAGTGAAGTTGTTGGTTAAATCATGGGAGGCGATCGATCGTCCTCATTGGTACTGCAATACTCAAATGGCGGAGCCATCATCAAATGACGATGAAGAGAGTGCTGCCCTTCTTAAATATGGCAGGCAAAGCACAGGCGCACCAAACAGGTTGTAACAAGCAATTGAGTTCAGCATTGGTACAAGCTATGAATAATGCCCTCATAAGTTGCCAGTGTCATCCACATCTAGCAGAAGGATGATGACTAACCTTTATAAACATAAACACATGGCAAAGGTAAGATGACTGGTAATCTACTATACTACTAACTAAATGCTCAACAGCCACATACACAGCATGAATTGCTTTGTGGAAAGGTAATGTAATAGTAGCTTTGCAGAAGGCAAATTCTTTTGGGATATGCTGGGTCCCAAGTTCGAAGAAAAATCCAGTAGGTTATGTAATGCTGATGGCTGAATAATGTGAAATATCATAGTCACAGGAATGCAATCAGGAAGCTTACAGCAAAGATCGGATGAGATGGCTTGACTCCAACTGCAGGTGAGGTCACCACTATGCCGCTTACATGGGATTCAATCTTTGGGTCAAGAGCTGCCTGTATTCATAGAGGAGTGATGATATATAAGACCATGCGCTCCGAAAAAACACATCCACAATATAAACAAGAGAGGATGAAGGTAACATGACTATCATGACTATCTTGAGGAAGCTCTTACTTTAAGTACAATGGCTGCTCCCGTAGAATGTGCAAAGCAAAAACATGGAAGGCTGGGATTCTCAGAGATGACACTGTCCAGCAATGCTTTCTACATAGGAGTGAACAGTACAGGTCGTTAGATACCATTATTACTCATTGATTTTTCTTGATATTGACAGTTTATTTGAACTCAAAACATACCAAATCAGCGACTGCATCATCAAGAGAATGGACATAAGCATGCAGTCCATCGCTTCCGCCGTGACCTGAGAAAATGCAGGAATAAATGAGAATGCAACCGTATACTGAATAAAGGGAAGTGAAGTTATCAAGCACATTTGACCATGTCAAACATGACAACACCCCCCCCCCCCCCAACCCCAAAAAAAAGGGAAGCCCCCTCCTAGAAGAAGTCTAGCTCAAAGAAAACAAGACAGGAAGGTAAACAAATGAAACTCAATTGCCAAGGAGAGCAGTGCAAAGTAGCTTATTTAAAATAATGTGATGTTTGGTTGAATGTACTGTAATACAATTAGTCTTGCACAATAATCATGATTACATATTTTATGGAAATCATAATTACAAGGTAGTTCTTACTTGTAATACTATCTTACAACCAAACAAGCAAATAAAGACACGATTATAAACTTGTTTGCATTACAAGATTGTTTACATCCAACCAACTTCAACCTGGAGCTCCAAAAGAAGACTTGAGGGCCTTTTTTGGGGAGGGGGAGGAAGTGAAGAATGAAAACACAGACTCCAACGTAGGCACCAAGCCCCCAAATCATCTCCTCAATAGATTTCACTCAAAAGGGGGGAAAAATAGACCTCAATACCAAGAAGAAAGGTATAAAATAACTCATTAAAATAAAACTACAAATGCAATGGTATTATGCAAAGGTGAGCAAATACATCGCTCTAACCTTAACAAGGAGAAGACTTGAGGCTTTCTTCTTCTTCTTCCTTCTTTTTTTTTGGGGGGGGGGGTGGCTGTTGGGGGTTGGGTGAGGGTGGCACAATAACACAAATTCCAATGCAGGCACAGAAAGCCTAGCCACCATAGGAGTATACTAGCATATGCATTACCCAAAACTTTAACCCATCCAAACCAATACAGTGAAGTCCAAAGTAAGCTGGGTGGAATGAGGTTTTTCATGTGTTAACACTCTTACTGCCAAACTGCAGAGAGGTTGTTGCCGTGGGAACCTAGATTCCTGAGCTGACTGCCTGCTATTCCAGCAAAATAAGTTAGGGGGCAGTATAGTGATTAGTGAGTAAATTGGGTTAATTTCACTGTAATATAAAGCTTAAAAGCTGTCTGAATAGTGACTAGAAAAGAAACGAATTTCGGATATTTTCTCCTTTCTGTTTCATCAGAGAGAATTTCAGATCATTTTCGCTAGAAAAGAGACAGAAAAACTTGCCCAAGATTAAAAAATTAAGTTCTAGAAATGTCCAACAAACACGCCATAGAAAAAGGGTTACTCATATCTGGACAAGAATCTCTTAATTAAAAGTGGGAAATCGGTTAAACGGTGAACAAAAAGGTTGCAAATATCTTTTAATTTAGCAGCAATTAGATAGATGACCATCGTCATAAGCCGTCCGATTTTGGAAAAGCTATGCATCATCAGAATGCTAATTGTGCAACATCTGGCACATAGACTCAAATAATAGGCTTACATATTAAGAGGAGCTTCACATGTTCAGCACCACAGGGCACCCAATCAGAATGCTCAATCCTGCAACATTGAAATATAGATGCAGAGAAATATGACTTCTAGACTTGCAAGTAGTAATGACAAGAATAACACTGATGTCCAAGTAATCTAATGCTGTATATTGCATTGGGTATATGTGTCTCAGTTAGATGTCTGGCCCAATTGTCAACGAACTTAAGGCCATGCCACTTTGATAACTTGAACTGTAACAAACTCTCCTCAAAACTATTTATGGTTGGTATACAAGCCACCTAACTGTCATTATACCTTCTGAGCGTACACTTTAAACATGGGCTTGCTTAGGGGCAATAAAAATGATTTCAGGAAATTATCAAATGAAAACCACAAAGGACTTATTTGGCGAACAACTGTTAGCTGTTAACTGTTTGAATTAGCTTTTTTTAGAAAAAGTATTTGGTAAAAACTAGCTTTTCTACAAAATATCTTGTTAAATTTTCATTTATGCCTTTATTTATGAATTAGTTTTTAATGAAATGTGTATAATTTTTTCAAACTTATGGACAATTATGTCATTTCTACAAAAGCTCTTCTCAAAAGGCTAATGAGAATAGTTTTTTCAAAAAGAGCTTTTAAGAGCCAAACAGCTCTTTACCAAACATCCTTTAGCTGTTTGATTTGGTCAAAACAGCTAAAATTCCCCCCCCCAAATAGTTATTTTTTTCCAAACAGCTGTTGTTACCAAAGACCCCTCAAATCATACATAACTCGAAGAAAACGAAGAAATAGCAGGTTCATATGTGATATCTCTCCACAAAGACGAGATTTTGAATAAGGTAATGCTGATGTTACTCAGATATCGTCCATGCTCTATCCATCACATAAAGGAAACACAAACTCTCTACGGATTCTTTCCCCTTATTTGCTATCTTTCCTCCCTTGAACAAGAGACAACTTGCATATTTATCAGCTACAAGGGCAGCTCAGAAGTTGCTCATCCAAGAGATGTTTTTAATGCCATGTCCTCTATATCATTTCAATTGGCAGTTTTTCCAGCTTGATTCTTCTCTAGTCAACCAATAGTTAAGCTAAATTAACAACTACTGTATTCCCTCCCATCCGCACTACAATCCGAAAGAAGCTCATAAGACAGCTATCATCGATGCAGTAATTGCATGGATTGCTTTTTTGCCAATTGATGACTTATTAAAACCTTAATCCTCCTTTTTCCTCCTGTTATTCATACAGGAAAGACAGACTCATATACACACAAGAGGGATATGTCCTGCCTACACTTCGTCCCGAGTCATCTTCAGCATCTTATTGACCAGTAACAGCCCCTCCCATCTAAAACAAATAAGTTGTAAACAAGAGGGAGGCTTGGGATCCCAATAGACAATTCCCTTCCTTTCTACACAATGAGAATCCCAACACAAATCACATATGTGTGCCTTCCCCTTGCAGCTTCAGTTTCACACCCCAAGAATATGCAACCGTCAATCCTCCTGCTTAAATGACTAAATTATTCACTCAAACCATGCTGTAAATGTCAGGCATAGCAGGAGGAGGCCTCCACAAGATCCAATTCATTGGAAGAAGGTTGTGTCGTTAGACAGCAAAGCATAATCGAAGATGGCAATGGCGACCATTGGACAGCAGAATCAAGAATGTCCGTCAGTAAAATGTAGTAGCAGATGGGAGTATCATGCTCGCAAGCCAGATGCGAGTTTCCATATGTATAAATCCAGCTTACTGGATGTGATAAATCCAAAATATTTTAGATAGATGCTAACATTCGCCCAAAAAGAAAAATAACTTTGATGCGCTTTACTTTTTGAAGAGGGGGTGGCCATAAGGGATTGTCAAAACCAGAGTACGGGCAAGTTCAGTGCACCGGAAAATGGAATGAATGACAAACGGTAAACAGTAGGGGTGTTCATGGTTCGGGTATCCGAACCAAAGGAGATTTCGGTTCGGGTACCCGAAATTTCGGGTCGGTAAAATAGTGAACCGTATCCGAACCGAAACTTTCGGGTACCCGAAAATTTCGATTCGGGTTTTTGGTTACCCAATAACCCATTTTTTCTAAAATATTTTTTCCTACTTTGCCTAATAATTTTATTGTACCCATAATATAATTATTTCTATTTATGCTATAAAAAGTTGTTGTACTGAGCCAAGTTGCACTTTAAATTATTACACAATATGACAATATAACCGGATATCTTATCACCATTCACATTTCAATTAATCTACACTTCCATAAGGCATAAGCTTGTTAACATCATATTCATGCCCAACACATTCAAACAAAATAATGCAACGAAGTCAAAGTACTTATCTTCTTTGGGTTTCTGAATACTTGACTTACAAAGTTTTTAGGGAATAGATGATATAAAAAAAGTTTTGAAAAAGTTTTAAAAAAAGTTTCGGGTTTTTGGGTACCCGAATCTTCAAAACACCGAACCGTATCCGAACCAATAACCGGAAAAAATATTGGTTCGGGTACCCGAACCAAAATTTTCAAATATTTCGGTTCGGGTATCCGAGATTTCGGATCGGGTAGCGGATTTTCGGTTCGGGTTATTGGTTACGGATATTTTTGAACACCCCTAGTAAACAGAGTGCCCTATGCAAATAAAGTCATAGCCGAACAGTTAAGATCTTCATTGTACAGATCCTAGGGTCAAATATCCCCTCTATACTGTATTTGGCAATTTACACTACTGAATCAATTACTACATGGAAAGCAACGCCCTGCTCCTAATTTATACCTACTGAATTTGGGTGCACTTAAGAACTTGTGATACATGAAAGAGATGATATTTTCCTAAGTTGACACATGCAACACTTCACCTCTGAGGGAATGTAGCCTCTAATATAAGAATTGACAAGCCTCTGAAAACTAGTTAGCTAAAGGATTTTTGCTGGTTGCATCCATTAAGGAAGATGAAAAGGTTTTCAGGTCAATATTCTTCCTTCACAACCATCCTGAACTCGTTTCAACAAATAGACAACAATGATAAATATATGAAGATAACAACAGAAAAAGATCCACTTAGACCATTAGGAAAAAATCGCAACACTAAGTAAAGTGAAATTTTTCAAATGCTAATGAGATCAACAGGGGAGAAAGCACCAGAAGACTTACCAATCCAATCCATACCAAAAACCTTGATCCCAACACCATTGAGCTGCTTCGCAAATTCGGTATATCGGCTACTGCCATAAGTCATGATCAGCAAACATGTTAATCATCAGCTTGTCATATACACAATATGGAAAACCTATTCTTCTTACTCCCTCAGCAACTTGGGTTCAGGAATCAGTCTACAAACCTGTGCTCATTAAGGCCATGCAGTAGAACAAGCACTGCCCTGCAGGAAAAGCAACAAAGGCATCAAACTTGCATCAAACTCTGACAAAGGAAAAGCAATTGGCAACATAAATCATCCATATTGTTTCATTTCATCAATAATGTAAGCATCTATTAAGTTCCTACTTCCCGCAACAGTTACCAATAATGGCAGACTCAGGAAACAGTTTACAGCTCCCCCTTGGCCCCCTTCTTTTGTTTTGCCTTTTTTTTTTGGGGGGGGGGGGGTGGGGAGGTGTGCTAGGGCTCGAGGACAGGCCCCACCAGCCCCTAATAGTGAAGAGTTGCTGTTACAGTTCGCAAACCTTGAGACAACACAAACTCAACCCAAACCTACCGAGAGACACACAAACCCGACATGACACAACCATTCTGACCTGATATAGACACGTTCTAACCATTTTTTGTGAAAATGTATCATTTACAGCTTTGGCTAAATATATGTTATCTTTCGAGGATTTTTGTTTTCGATGGAGAGATTATTTCCAAGACAAATACCAAATTGACCCAATTATTAAATAGGTCCATCTGAACTTACCTGTCTGCCTAAGGCATAGCCTCCTAGTTCATTCACGACACACTTCATTTCGACGAAGAGAATAGATTATGGCCCTGTTTGACAAACAGCTGTTCAGTTGTTTGTATTAGCTATTAGCTGTTTGAATTAGTTGTTTGCATTAGTTGTTTGAATTAACTAGACCTGTCAAAAATTGACCCGATCCGAAAACCCGACCCGAATCCGCCCGAAAGTTTTGGGTTTTGAACACGATTTTCTCGACCCGAACTCGAAATTAACCGAACCCGAAAACCAGTAAAATTTTGGGTCAAACTCGACCCGAATATTATATACTTACTTTTTATTTTCTTTAATTTTTCCTCTTAACAATAATAGATTTTCATTATAATGAATCGTTTTGAAAGACGTTATACAATTACCACATTCCTTCGTAAATTAGATAATGGTTCCCTTTTTTTCCCATAAAACAACGCAATATACAACTTATAAATGGTACAATTTTTAAAAATGACCATGAAACAACTCTAATATTAAGAAAAACAATTTAGAATTAGATAAGTATTGAAATGTGCAATTCATACCATTATATTCTTCGTAAAATGAATACGTCTCATCGCATTTTAAATAAGATTATTCTATAATAATCTAAAATTTCGATTTTATAATTAATAGATAATTATAATATCTTGCGCGTATATAATATTCTTTCGTTTAGATTCCTTCTAATTGGTCTCAAATCTAATGCAATGTTGGGCAATGGACCAACTTATGTTCGTGTTAGGATCAACATAGTAATAAAGCATGCCTGATTAGGTAATACTAGGTTAATTAACGAAATATCAAATTATTAAACGGGCTATTAACGGGTCGAATCGCTCCGACTCGTTCACATGCTTCAGATTAGCCGACCCATGAATGATCCGATCAATTATTAATATTTTAATATATAGGTCAACCCATCCAAACGTGACTTATTGTCCACCTGCACATGAATTTAATATGTCATGTTGAAAAGTTTGGATATTTTTGATATTCTTTAAAAAAATTGCAATTACAATGCTTGTCCATTAAACGAAGACAATCTTAAGTAATAAATATGCCGAATTTTTAGTTTTGACAAAAAAAGAAATAATTTATTAAAAAGGCGCTTCAAACCCGTTGGGTTGATCAGAAACCCGTAAAACCGAAATACACCCGCCCGTATTTTACCCAAACCCGAAATACACCTGACCCTTATTTTACCCGAACCCGTATACACGCAACCCGTATTTGACCCGCTCGCCCGAATTGACAGGTCTAGAATTAACTGTTTGTAGAAAAACTGTTTCGTAAAGTTAGCTGTTTCTAATAAAGATATTTGGTAAAATTTCATTTATATCCTTATCTCTAAATTACTTCTTAATAGCACATATTTTCTATTTATTGGTCAATTTTTTTTAAAAGAATTAAATTAGTGTCATAGGTATAAATTAACTTCATTTGTGATCACACAAAAAAATAGTAATAAAAACTTCATTAATAAAACTTTACTTTCTTATTAAATTTTACATTGCATTCATCGTATATCTTATTTCTTTTCAATTTGTACTTATTTAAATTATGCCAATGTTTTATAACATTATTTTGTTATTTTTTAAATTGTTTTGGTGTATAAATTGAAATTGAAATTTATACGAATTTCTAATGAATTTATCATCATTAGAGTCAATACATACAAAACATAGTATCAAATGTTACTATTTTGCATCGAACCAAAGCTCATTATTGAGGTAATCGGAATGGAGATTGAATAATCTAAAGTATAAATATCAGAATATTAGATGTTCATAAAGGTGCATGGTGAGAGAACCAAATAAACGTGCTATAATATACTAACGAAATTAGAAAATTTACGCCAAAAGGTATACTACTTGGTTAAGAAAAAAATTATACAAACAATGATAAAGACAATACAACTTCAATGGTTTGTTTTTGCCTCGAAAAATAAATAAATAAATAAAATATCTCTACTCTTATTAATCCTCAAGATCTAAATAGGTTCGAATGCTACTAAATAATACTTTATAATACTATATACTGTTTCTATTTTATAACGTAACATTATATACATTATATAAATATAATGTAATGGTGTGCAATGTAATTGTTTAAAGAATTGGGTAAATATGTCTTTTCTATAAAAAGCTTTTTTGAATAGAAACAACCTTTTCAAAAAGAGCCTTTTGGAGCCAAATAGTTATTTACCAAACACCCATTTGGCCCTTTAACTATTTGACTTTGTCAAAACAACTAAAACACCCCAAACAATTCTTTTTTCCCAAAAAGTTATTGTAGCCAAACACCCCTATATTAAGTTTGTTTATCAACGACTCAACGGAACAGACAAGCACTTCACTTTTCAAGCACCCATAAATCTTTTAGAGCAATTGTAACAGCATATTGGAGCTAGCTACCACACCCCCCCCCCCCCCTCTTTTCCTCCTAAGTAGGGATCAATAAAGGCAACAAGGAGAAAGTGATTTTACTCGAACACCACAAACATTGGGATAAGTTCCTGGCATGGGAAGTGCTGCCTACTGGGATACTGGACCCAAATAAATATATCTTGATGGATAAATACAAGAGGATAACTGTGAACATAAAACTTCCAACATCACCCCGGATTAAGATAACACTTACATATAATCTCAGGAGCCGTGGTGGAACACCATTTTCCTGGGGCAGGGGAACCGGTGAAAATAGAGCGAGTTTTCGGGATTTAGCAAACTGAAAATTGATGATTGTCTCTTTGGAACTACCTAGCAAAGTTAGTTCCATGACTAGGGTCTAGTATGTGCAATTAAAAGCCGGAGCATAAACAATTTTCGGATGTCTATCCACTTAAATTATATCAATTTTATGAACTATATCCAAAAAAAGGAAAAAAAAAATCAATATTAGGTAATTGCTTCTAAAATGTTAGTACTTTCATCTCCTTACCCCATTTTTTTAATAGCGTGGTAGAATGGTCCTAACTCCTAATCTTGACATAACCTAATCCAAAGAAAATATATTGCTTCCAGAATTCAACCCAAGAACTCTCTTTCCAGTATTAAGATGTGATAATAAATAATTAAATACTCATTTAAGTGGTATCAAAGAAATTTTCTATGAAGACTATAAAATATATATCCAAGTCCAGTCATCTCCACTCCTATGTTTTTCACCCATAAATTTTAAATGTAAGACAATCCCATTTAAAACCATTACTTAGGGCCTGTTCTTTTCGTTAGTCAATTCTAAAATACTAATCTCAACCCACTCCAATCTACTTCAACCCATTTTCACTATTTTAATCAAGTTTAATTTATCACATAAAAAAATTCAACCTACTTCAATTTACTTCAATCCATCTCAACCTACATCAACCTGCTTCAACTGACTTCATCCGTTTACCACTCCAATCTACTTATAAAAAGAAACCTAATAAGTAGTATTCTTCACCAACTTGTCTTTGATCCTAATGGAAAAGGACAGAATATGTACCACGTACCACGAAAAACATGAAGCAGAGACCAATTTGTAATAGAATTTGATTCCATTCCCCATAAAAAACAAAATTTCCCATGGACCGACCGACCCTATAAACCAAAATTGACCACATGAATTAAAAATTAATTTTTCAACAATAACAATTTAAACTTTCGAATTGTTCATCAATTGGGGTCTGTCTCAGTCCATGGCTCATTCGAACTCAAAAATTAATAATAATAATTTATTGAAAAATAAATTACCTGATATCCTTGGAAAAAGGAGTCCAGGTTTGGGTGAACACGGTGGCGCCCCTGGGGGTGACAAACAGTGAGTAATCCCTCACCGACCTATGATCCCTATCCTCCCTCACCCGCCGTATCGCCAATGCTCGTCTCACCGCCACCTCCTGATCCACCGTCACCCGCCGCGGAACAATCGCCGCCGGCAGCCTCACGACCGAGGCCTGCTTCTCCTCCGCCACCTTCTCCGAGGCGGCGCGTTTAGGATACCCAAAAACTCTTAGCATCAGCAAGCAAACGGTCGTCAGAACCCTAACCACCGTTCTCCACGCGCGGACCGATAGCAAGGCGTTCACCCGCCCGCTTGCTCCTGACGTCAGCATCTCCGGCCCCACAGCCATTGATTCCGGTCGACCAAGTTCAAAATCAAGGAAAAAGGGGAGAAAAAAATGAGAAAAATTCAATTATAGATGGTTCGTAAATAATCTGGATAGATTAAATCGACGAATTAATTTATTTTTTTTCCTCTCAATTTCGCCTCCCCTTTTCCTGAATGAATGTACGTGAGAATGAAAATCAAAGGAGCCCGAGCACGGGGGAAAAAAAAAAAGAGAGAGAGTGGAAACCAAATCAAATTCCAGCAAAGATAGCACAGATTCTGCCTGGGATGGATGAACGGAATGCAAGAGGAGAGAAAAAATGATGGCTAAGTTTAGGAATGAAGTCTCAATCTCCAACGAGAAATGCCGAATTTAAAGGGAACAAAAAATGTGGTTGAATTTTATTTGAATTCTTTTCGTTTTTAATTAATGAAATAACAGTAAAATATATTTGGATGTATTTTTTAATCATATTTTCTCTCTCCTCTGCATCGTCACGGCGCGGCGTTTTATGTTGGCTTTTTTTTGGGGGGGGGGGGGGAAGGCTTAGTTGATGTTGATAGTTGATTCTAGACGTTATAGAATTTGATTTTCCGTTGTCTTCTTTGGGCGCCATCTCAGGCACGTGTGAGTATGCTGTGGCTTGTGGTCTTTGCCGTGACTTCGCTGTCCGATCTCTCCTATTGCATTTTATTTTATTTTATTTTATTTTTGAATGGCTCGTTGTGCATATCTTCTCTCCGTTTGCGGTGTGTTTTTTTCACTGGCATTCTTATCTTATCATTAATTAGAGCACTTTTAATGGTGTGCTTGCCAAGTAAAAAAAGGAGGAGAGAAAAAAGGGGTGAGACAGGAGCTTTTATGCAGCAAAGGTAACAAACATTTTTTTTTTTTGATTTTTTAAATTTTTTCAATTAGTTTTTCTCTTTTTTATTTTAAAAATAAATTTGATGAGCCAAAGTTATATGTCTTATATTGTGAGAAGGAAAACATAAACATCGAAAAATTGGCTTATGTGATAATGGGGGTGTTTGGATGTTGGCTTTTTCAATAGCTTTTTGGAGCTTTTTTGCTGTTTTGACCTAGTCAAAAAAGGCAAACTAGTGTTTGATAAATAGTTTTTTATAATAGCTGTTTTACTTCAAAATGTCATTTTATAAAAAGCTAACTTGAGTAACCTTTTGTAAATAACTGTTTGTTTAAATGATAAAACTGCCCAAAACTTTGTTAAAATTACAATATGTGCCATTGGTTCTAGTGAAGAGTTCTTTTTTTTTTTAATAGTTGAATGCAATGTCAATGTTTGGGACTTATGTTTTAGATTATTTGGTTAGTCTCTCCTTCTTCCCGTTTGTTTAAGTTTGACATATGTTTTATTTGAATTGAATCTAATGAATACCAAATTATGTGATATCCATATAAATTTTAATTTGTAAAAAACAAAGAAAAAAGATACTTGAAAAGATCGAAATAAATAAAAAATTATATAAAATTCGACTCAAAACCCAAAAAAAAAATCCTCAAATGAATAACAAAACAAGGTTGTAAGGCATGGGCATGGTAGCGATAACATATAAATTGAACAAAAAATAAGATAAATAATGAATACAAAATAAGATTTTAATGATTAAATTAATTTTAGATATGACATAAATTTAATTCATTTTGAAAAGAAAACAAAATGGCCAATAAACAAAAAATCATGCTCAGCTAAAAAATAATATATAGAAAAGGCATAAATGAAATTTTAACAAACAACCTTCCCAGAAACAGCTAATTTTACCAAACACCTTTTTGTAAAAATAGCTGATTCAAACAGTTAATACAAATAACTAATTTAAACAGTCAATAACAAATAACTAATAGAAACATCTAACAGCTGATTGCCAAATATGGCCAATATGAAATGAGTAGACCCCACTGGTGATGCAAAAAAAAAAAAAAACTGACTCACGATTGAAAATGCTTTAACCTCTATATCAATTTCTTGGGCATGAGAACATATTGTGATTGAGCTTGTCATAATCTACTTTACTTTTATATGCATTTTTTAATTATAAATAGTGTTTAAATTTTGATATAATTTGGAAGATGTTATCCCATATAAAATTATTTTATTTTCTAAAATTTTAATAAAAACAAGATATAGTTTGGAACATTCATAAATGTATCAAGTATTAGTTAGAAATATTCTTCTCGCAATATAAACGAATGTTAACTGTAATAAACACAAGATAGTGCTAATTGGCATACAGTAAGTGACATTTTGATGCACCATATACACCTTTTATTCTGGAGGTTGGGGGTTCCGATGGCACATACAAGTAATTGTTATCTAATTCACTTGTTTTTGGTATACAATTAGGCCGATTGGGCCCATGTTTATGCATTTTTGTCCTACCTATCCCTATAATAACCCGATGAACCTTATAGATAAGAGCCACATTATCTCATTATCCACAACCAAAATATAAGGAGTACACATTTTATTAAAGCAAGCAAACGAAGTTCTATAATTTTTTATTATTAGATTGAAATTAAAATAATCATTACTTGCTTCTTATGAGCTATATACAGTTAGTCTTCAAAATAACTTAATGCCATCAATTAGACACCTACCATCCCATATTTGTTACACTTCATTACTTGTAGCATAAACAATATGTCATATTTTGTCACAACCACTTTATCCAACTATTTGTATTTTATCAAGTAAATTATTATTGATATAACTAAGAATTACTAATGTCCTTAGGAAAATATAAAGTCGCATATATTTTTTTATTCCTCGTTCCTCTATATCATTAAATGGTCATACAGGTTTCAGCGACTATTTTTCCGAATGTCATGTGAATATTCTATTTTTGTTCATAAAAGGTTGATAGCAGATTATTTTGTTAATTTGAATTCTTTGAATTATTTCAATGAATCAAGATATCATTTTATGATGCAATGCACTTGTCCAAAAATTAGTAACATGGTAATTCTATCTCCATCAATAGGTACACTAGCGGAACATGTGTCATGGGCAATGTTTTCAATGGGAATATGACTGAACTTTGAGATAGCTAATTGACGAAGATACGTACTTGTCATGTGAAATGGCTGCATGGAAGGATAACTAGATCACTATGAAAGGCAGTATGACTGTAGGAAAATTCTTAGAAACAAATACATGTATCTGGTATGATATATACTCTGGAGTCGTATAGTAGACAGGTGCTCGATATATTGTAATGTATCTTTTTTTTTTCCACAATATATAGTGTATCTTTTCTGTTATATAATGTACATTTTTCTTCATGCAGTATACAATTTCCTTGCTGTAATGTATCTTTTCTTACCTATAGTATATTTTTGCTTATCTGGAGTGTATTTTTTATTCTATACACTGTATCTTTATATAATCAGTTAAATTGAGAGAATTACAAAAATACTTATTGAGTTGAGAGAAATAAAAGAAATTTAACTCAATCACATAATGTCTTTTATATAAATATGTACCTAAATATGATATATAAATATGTACATTAGAATTAGTGGTAAATATACCTTGTCAATATAGTCAAATATGGAGGCTAGCTGTTCCTACGTAGATGCACAATATGACTACTCGAATCACTCAAAATAAAACACTTGTAAAGAATCACTACACAAAAATCAATTACCCCTCCCCCCCCCCCCCCCCCCACCCCCAAAAAAACAAAAAAAAAACCCCAAAAAAACAAACAAAACAGTTCTAGATGTGATGAGGCCAACGAATTGACAGCCTGTGTTGGCTTAGGATGGAGTGTTTGAATTGTTTGGTGAAAAATTATGCATTTTTTTTTTCCTGTGACAATTTTATTTTTAAAAAAAAAGAAAACTATGCATTTTTAACACCCTTTGTCATCTAGTTCTTATTTTGTTTGTACAGTGCAGAGGCAACGTACGTACAGTGGTGGCAAGTGACACCTCCCCTAACAAAAAAATAGAAGTACTGCAAAGATTACAAATTAAAAAATTAGTATAAATAAAACATGAGGCGAAGTAATATAACGAAAGGCACTTAGCTTATTGGTTTGAATTTGAGTGTATCACTCTAAGGTATTTGTAGGTCGTAGGTTTGATTTTCTTTGCCCGTTTTCAAAGTTTTTTTTTAAATAATTTTCTTCATATTTTTTCTCATACAAATCTGAAAAATCTGTCAAGACTCTAACTTCTCATCCTCGATAGAGCACGCTCTCAGGTCCCAAAACCTAAAAACCCTAAACAACTAATTCCCAAATCTCAACTGTCCAATTTTGTGTGTTTATTTGTGGGTTTATTTTGTGAGTTTATTTATGGAGTTTTCTTGTGAGTTTATTTGTTTAATTTGTGAGCTTATTTGTTTAATTCGTGAGTTTATTTGTGGGTTTGATCTGCGAGTTTATGTGTAGGTTTAATCTGTAAGTTTACTTGCTTATTTTGAAGGTTAATTTGTGGGTTTAATTTGTGAATTTATTTATGGGTTTAATTTGTTTAATTTTAAAGTTGTTTAATTTCAATTATAAGTCAAACTACACGAATATTTTAAAATATGAGGGTTTGTCAAGGACAATTGACTAGATATAATGTAACAGTTATTTGGTTTCAGTTTATGCCTATTGTTGAATTACATATCATGTACTATTATTTTCGACGCTCCTTCTTGAAATTCATGACTTCGCCATTGTATTTATGTTTATTCCATCTTGTCACTCTCATATGATTGTTTTTTAAAATAATGAGAAATAAGTCAAATTTAAACAAATATATACGATGATTCAAATTCTAATTTTTGACAATCTATACTAAAATTTTAAGTGAAACGTTGATGCATACAGTTTATTTTTTTTAAAATCAAAACTCAAATATTATTATTGGAAGCACTTATATGATCCAAAAATTAATATGCACGTAAAAAAAAAAACGTGGATAGTGTATTTTAAATTCTTAAGATGTCATATTACATATAATTCATTTATTTGAGTTATTATTTTTGCATACGGTCCATGTATTTGAGACTTTTTCCTCTTTTTTTTTGGCTATGTTATCAATAATCGTGGTTGACATTTCTATGTCTTCCTTATAATGAAATAATAATTAAAATAGTGTCTATATATACAAATATATGAACAATACCAAGAATAATTCATTTATTTGAGTTATTATTTTTGCATAGGGTTCATGAATTTAAGACCTTTTTTTTTGGGGCTATGTTATTGTTAAATTGTATATATTGATTGGGCTTTTAAACAAAGAGTTATACATATAAGCTCAAATGAGATTCCATCCCAAAATCAAATTGTAATGGATAGAGTAACTCACAAGCTCATATACATGCTAAGATCCTTTAATTTTATCAATGTGGGATAACACCCACTTTTATATTCTTTATATTTTTATCAATGTGGGATGATGTCCACTTTCATACTCCAACACGTCCATTCACGTGTGGGTTACTAACAAGGTCCAATACGTACACACAATTTTAATCAAAAGGGGACGGTGACAAATCAAGATCGAGTAACCTTACTCTGATACCATCATGTTAAATTTTATATATCGATTGTGCCGTTAAACAAAGAATCATGCATATAAGTTCAAATAAGATTCCATCCTAAAATCAATTGGTAATAGGTGAAGTAACACACAAACTTATATACATGCCTAAGCCCTTTAATTTTATCAATGTGGGACGACACTTATTTTCATATTCTTTGTATTTTTATCAGTATAGGATAATGTCCACTTTCATACTCCAACAGTTATCAATAATCTTTATTGACATTTCTATGTCTTTTTTATAATGAAATAATACTGCTTAGCTTGCATTAATCATGTCCTCTATCCTGTATTAGATGAATCAATATCCAAGGACCCCATCAAGAATCCACCTTGTTTTAGCTTCCTCATGAAAAATCCTAACCTTCGTCTCATTCAATAAGGGATTGTCATCAGTCATAATTACTGGTAGTAAGTCCCAATCTTTGTACTTCTAGAAATTTTATTCAGTTGTAAGGTATTTATTAATATTTTATTTTTTTCAATATAATTTCTATCTAGTTTGTAAGAGTTTGATTGCTTAGTTTTCTCACTATTAGTGTAAGTTTGGTTGATTTCACCTCTAGTGTGAGTTAGGCAAAGCTCACCGTTAGTGTGAGTTTGATTCATTACCTTTATGTAATTATCAAATATTTAGAAATTTAGAGTGAGTTTTTTATTGAGTAGAGTTTAAAAATTATTATATTAAATCTATATTTTCAATTAAGAAATGAGTCAACAATAAAATTTCTTGTGATTCTACTATGAAGATCTTCCTTTCAAGTGCAATCTAGCACATTAATTGGATATCTCTTCTATGAAGTTATACTATAACTCGCCGATATTCAGGAAATACGCATTGACATCAAATAATATGGTTTGTGACAATAATACTACTACAAGTTTAGAACCGGTCAACAGTATATTTACGATTAGCTTTTTGGAGAGAATGGTTCAATTTGATATTTTAGATTTACTTTTTGTTATGAGATATTCATTATATATGCCATATGAATTTTCATTAATGAATTATTCCTTTTTCTTATTAAAGAAAATGAAACAATAATTAAAATAGTGTCTACATAAACCAATATATAAATCATGTCAACACTTTCAGTAAAGAAATTTGAGTTTGATAAATTTAATACACACCGTATGTGCAGTTAAATTGTTTAACAGTTTGATGTATACTCTGCAAAATACTATGACTATGAAAATTTACATATATTTCTATAGTTTGGATTATTTTAAACCTATTTTTCTTTTCCAATTAAAAAAAGAGAACAAAATAGCTACTGTTGATCTGAGTTTCATTTGAGGAAAATAACATTAGATGATTTGGGCCCACTAATTAACTTGAAACAACGGCCCACCACTCAGCCTGGCCCAAGACCAATATACCTGAATCATCAGCATTCATTCATCATCATCATCATCATCACCATCACTGTTAAAAATTCAGATTTGAATTGGTCATGTGTGACATCAGCGGTGTTCACACATGACACGTCACCATGCTTCATCATCAAGCCCGTAAAAGCACAATATGTATATCATACTCTTGAGAGCATATATTCCCACCAGCCACATCGTCAAATATATATTAAAAATTTAATATATGACAAATACACGTGTGAAAAATATACACACGTGGACAATGAGAGCATGTGCTCACAGGAGCACATAAGAAATTGCCGTAAAAGCATTAGCAGCCAGTGCCACGCAAGGCACATGTGGGGTCTGCAAGACACATGGCGTGTCAGAGGCCTGCTGGCAACGGGAGGGAAACACGGGGGCAAGCGGGATGCCCTGCCCAGGCGTTTCTCCCCCATTCCTTCTTTTTTTGTCCCTTTGTGATTTTTTAAATATATTTTTTGTTTTTTCTTTTTTTGAGTAAATATATAATTTTTAAATGATTAAAAAATAAATTGTGTATTATATGGTGGGTTCATAATAAATATTTTTATTGGATGATTAAAATTGAGTTCTATAGGTTGAAGAAATGATGGAATGCAAGTTTCAAAATTATAAATTAGAACTCTGGTTGGGAATGCTCTAATTTCGCCCTTCCACATGACGAGCAGAAACGTCACAAGGCATTCTTAGGGTCGTCTTCGTATATAAGGGTATGTTACGTTAATGGAGATGAATTGGTCAAAATTTTTGAAAATTGTTACTAGAAATTTAGATTCAAATAATGCTTTTACATCTAAAAATTTAAAAAAGGTGAATTAGGTACCATGGATATTAGGTTGTTATGAGCCGGGATGCTAATAATAACAGGGAGTGGGTTAGATTTTTTGTGTTAAGTTGTCTTTTTTTTCCCTCACTCGATTTTCTTTATTAAGACATCAGTTTTCCTTTTTTTTTTTTTGAGAGATTGTTCATGTGATGAGTTTGACCTTAATTAACAAAGAAAAATAAGAACTTATTTAACTAGTTCTATATTAAACTCTATAATTTGATACTGTTTCGAATTCGATTGAAAATAAGCTCATAAAACTATATTGAAAAGCCAATCATAAATATGGTAATAATAACTAAAGTAAAATATGATACCAAGTTGATAGTCAACAAATATTTTTTTTTTTAATGCAAGTACAAGAACACTTTAAATAATTTTTTTCTCAGGAGTTTACCTAAGTGATCATCGACGATGGCATGTGAAAGTTCAAGGAAAGAGGATGTAGAAAAGGTAGCTATCAACCTAATCGAACATTCGAGTTTGCATTCATTTATCTAAAAACATGTTTGATAGAGACAGTGAAAAAATATAACAGCATAGACGTAATATCTTGCACCAGCTTTTGAATACGCCATAAAATATGCATAGAACCTTGCACCGTTTAGATAACAAGCTGATTGTCACTGGGGATGGGCGTGGAGCGGGGTACGGGGCGGGAGGAGTTATACCTGCACCCATACCTATTTTCAAAAGTCATCCTCATACCCACACCTATACTCATCGGGTTTTTAAAATCAATCTCCATACCCATACCCATCGGGTATTTTGGGTATTTCGAATTTTACTGAGGTATATACATATATTACAATATAATACCCATTGTGTACGATAATTTCTTTTATCTAAAGAAATTCATAAAACTAAATCCAACTAGGCAAAATGTTTTAAAGAAATACAATACCCATTGAATTCAATAGTTCATATTTAACTTATAAATAAAAAAATTACATTATAGAAATGATTAAAATGAGAAAGTCAGAGTCACAACAAAGCTCAAAACTCTATTTAACAATTTATTTATCCCCCAAGAAATTCGGATACGGGGTGGGTGATGCCTATACCCGTACTCGTACCAATACCCATACTCGTCTTCAGTGTACCTGCCTCATACTCATTTTTTTTTCCATTTTTTCGTACCCATCCCTAATTGTCACGTTCAATATGGATATGCCTGAAATCTGCATCTACTGCTGCTTTAATACCACCCCGCATAGCATTAGCCTCAGATAGAAGAATATGAGCATTGTGCATAAATTTAGTTCTTGCTTGGAGGAAACATATCCCTGCCAAACTTGTAGACTGTAGTACATAGCGCGCTACTGCTCTTGATGAAGAAGAAGTGCCATCAAAGGTTAATTTTGATAGTCAACAAATATATAGCTAAACTAATGATACTAATCCCTAATCCAACTGATGCCGCGTTTTTTCTCTTTTGAATTAGTACCGCTAATTGTTGGTTGACACTAATTCATTGATAACAATCAAGTATTGATGGACCATATTGGCTATCTTATATACATAATGTTCACTATTGTTAAACCAATAATTATTCATATCATAATGATCGACATATGCAGTGACCATTTACAGTGAAACTACTATATTATGAGTTAGAATAAAATACGAAGATTGTATAATTTTAATTTTTGACTACAAATATAGAAAAATAAGGGATAGAAAATTGCTCAAATATTACAAAGGTAAAAAATAGTCCTATATAAGTTTGACCAGGTTGACTTGAAAAGAAAATATTCTTGATATTTTGAGTGGTAATCTACTTTAATTCAATCTTATATATTTTTGACTCAATAAATATCATACGACTTTTTAAATTAAACCTTACGTGATATCTAATCTAAATGAAAAATCTTATACAATTTCTTACCCGTTCTTTTAATGTCCCCCCTTAAAGACATTGTGCAATTTCTCGCCAAACAAAACAAAAATGGTGAACCAAGCACACTGACTTTTATTTTTTTTGGGTGTGTGAACATGTCAACTACCTATAAAATAGAGTAATAGACTTCCCCAAGTCCAACCGCGTTACCACCATTGACCCAAATGAATATTCAGCGACTACCCCGGATTAAGCTCCTCTCTCCCTCTCTCTCTCTCTCGTCTGTCTCAGTCTTCACAGCTTCGGCAAATTTATTTATTGCAAATTCTTTGGACCAACGTGCTCCATTCCTCCCCGCTCTCTTTCTTTCTTTCTCTCTCTTCTTTCTCTCTGCAGTTCAGATGCATTGTGTAGTAGCGACTGAGTCTTGCCCATTTTCTCAGTGCCCAGGAAGCTAATTGCGTGATTTCGACGATTTGATCCAGGTATCCCCTTTATCTCTCCTACTCAAATTCCACTTTTAAATTGCAATTTCAGCCTTCATTCTGTTGAATTGCTGTTCGAATTTCGCGAGTTCATGTAGTTTTCAAGTTGCATTCTGGGTTTTTGTTTCTGGGGTGCTTTTATTTTCGATAATTCTTGTGCATGAATCATATTTTGGCAATTTACATATCAAATTTGTTGCTGATGCGAGGTGTCCGTATGTGATATTTGTAGAAGTATGCATCTATGTCTATAGAGAAATGCATTGTCTAATTTCTTTTTTTTGGGGGGGGGGGGGGGGGGGGTGGTGGGGGTTGGGGGTTGGGGGGTGTTGGTTCCCTGAATGAGGAATTGTGGTTGGTGGGCTAATAGTGATTCCATGTCCATGCACGGGTTTCTTTCTTCCTGCTTTCCCTGCCCTCCTAGATTGGAGATCGAAAATTAGCCAAGTGTAAGAATTATTTTTATATTTATGTCTATTTATTTATTTATTTTTAGAGAAGAGGATACAACAATAATGATAACACTTAAAGGTGCATTTCTCCTTACACTTGCAACTTGCAAACACATATTGAGAGACCCCTTTTTCTTTCTTTTTTGGGTAAGTTTTTTTATTTATATTTTCTCCAAGATAACAATAGAAGAGCATGCTTGCCAAAATATGAAAAAAAAAAGGGAAGAGAAAACAGCAGTGCATGAATGAGGATGCACTGGGGGATCTAGACATTTAGGACAGGTGCGTCCATCTATTAACGTCATCGCTAACATACACTATTTAAAAAAAAGAAGAAATCATATAATACGTACTATGGTAGTCTACTTTGTATAGAGTATAGACATTTCATCTTGTATTTTTTTTTTTTGCGAACGTTCCGTTTTGTATTTCTAAATTAGCGGAACTTGATATGAAATAATAATATACACTACTTTTTTACTGAAAGAAAAGTGATAGTCAACTACTTGTTTATTCTCTGTAATTCTTTGTATGTTGAATTTGACACATAAATTGTGCTAAAACTGTAAAAATATTAGAATTACCCACCATTTACTAAAGTCATTGGTTGAGTAGCAAGTCATCAACATCAAATAATAAAACCCTGAAAAAAAAACAATATTAAGTAATGAATTGAACATCCGAAACATGAGATAAAACTACAAATAACTAAGTAGAATTTTTTTGGTATATTTAATTTAATTTAATTTTTTTTATCAAATTTCAACATCATCATAGTTGTAGTTTTTTTATTTAAAAAATAAAAAATATCACTATATAGACTGTGTATAATAAGAAGCTGTCCATAACTTTTTAGGCCTATTTTGCGGGGGTCCACTTATACTAATCTACCTCCTTCAAGATAACGCAGTATAATTTTTTTTTTTTTTTTTGGGGGGGGGGGGGGGAAGGGTGTCCATGGACACCCCACCCCATCAAATAGATCCACATGTGAGGATGCCAAGCAACCTTAGCAGCACCGATGAGCCTGGATTGTTTTATGAAATTACAGCGTAAGTTTTTTTTTTTTTTTGGGGTCAAAAAAGTTCTTTTCTTTTCTTTTCTTTTTTTTTTAAAAATGAACGCCCCTCACAAATTACCAAGTGATGAATTCATGGACCAATGTGACCAATTTCATTCCATGGCTTGCCATTTTATGGTTTTTTTTTTTTAAAAATCCAATAGGAGTTTTATATTTCCATTTTTCTACCACATCTGATAAAGACGGCCTTAAGAGATGGAAATGGAATATTTTGGTTGACATCATACATTATACATTATTTATCTAAATTTGTGCAGGTGAGAAATTTGAAATGGATGACGAAAGGGATGAGATTCCAATGTTATCAGACTCTCATCCTCAACTATTTGATGAGCTTGAGGATTCTGCATTGGATAAATTTTCCTGGACTAGAAGTGTATCAGATTCTGGAGCATCTTTTCAGGAAAATGGGAATGTAGGACACACAGGGCCTTTAAGAAGTGAAAGAAGGATGGCACTTGTGCAAATGAGTGGTCCGTTGTATATCAAAAGTAAACCTGAAAAGCCATATGACCCTAACCCTGATGTTCGGGGGCAGCAGGGAAATGTGCAGTTGACAGATACATATTCTACATATGATGGAGTGGCTAAGCATGGAGGGGTGCATAATGTTCTTGCTGAAAAAAACGAGCGTTTATTAAAATCTGGACCACTTGGAATGTGCAATGACCCTTACTGTACAACTTGTCCATCATATTACCATTACAAGGCACCACAAGGAAGGTTCAGAAGAACTTCTGACATATTTGATACAAAGGTGGTTCCTTATTTCATTGTTTTCTATTATGAAATAGGGAACTTTACGTTTATTTCTAATATCATGCTTGTCACTCATGTTTTTTAGTAGTTTCCTCTTTTCCGCAATTTCCTGTGTTGATTTATGTTGACAGTACATACTTACAGACTATAGTTATCCCTTCTGTCAATGTCTGCTTGGCTTCCTTTTTCCTTGTTTGAATTTGACAGTTGTGCTCAATTGAACCTACAGGAAGTTCTTGTACTGCACTCAGTACGGAGCCAAACCCCACCTAGTGGGAAGAGGTGTAGAATAACAGTATTTTGTGTTCATTGTCTAGATTCCAGTTGACAATCATTGATGATGCTGCCTTTGTTATTTTTCATATGTTCCAAAATAAATGTGTAGACTTTATTTGCTGACATTCTTTGTGACTCATCATGCAGAGATTGAAGCATGTTTGTCATGGCTGAATACATTTCAATTTGTGATTTTGATGTGGTGTCTATGCATCTTTTTGGTTCCCTTTTGTTTCTTGGGGAAGCTATTATTCAGTGGGTATGTGGGTTTATATGTAACTGAAGAGAGATTATTTGAGTTCACTAAAGAAAACCCATTGTTAGTATTTTGGAAATGATGCAGTAGAGTGGTACTGCTTGCTAACTGGTCTCTTGATTGGTTTGCAAGTTAGATTCTGACTGTCCAACTAGCCCGGTCAATGCCTATAGTTTACAAGAGTGTGTTGCCTGATGGCTGGGTCCATACATATCTCAATGGAGAAGGCAACTTACATGGACCGTGACAGAGCACTTGACTTCATGGTGGTGAAGTTATTTGCATTCTACAATAACATGTAGCAAGCAAACAGTGATTGAAGTTGAAGTGAACTAGAAAGTAGCTTGGTATGTAACAGACATAATGTGAATTTATTAATATCAAGAAAAATTCTTGAAAGAAAAGAATGGAAAGGCTTTGTTGGAAGTGTATGATATCTTCCTTGTATTTGGTATTTACCGAAGCCCTAGCCTAGAATTTTCAGCACCCCTATGCCTGCTTTGAACCTCTAATGAAGTCAAGTCGCTTTATGATCCTTCTTGTGGTTTTGTCATAAGCAGTTTGTTTTTGTTCAGATTAACACTTGATATGTCTTCAGTACATGTTTGAAAACTGTATCATATTTTCTTTGTAGCAGAGGTCGACATTGATGAGAATAGTTGTCGTATGCCCCCTGCATTCTCTCTTATTTTATGAAATTTCTTTCTCTCTTCACTTGGTTTTAGACTTTTAGAGTTTTTTTTTTTTTGGGTTGGGGGGGGGGAGGGGAGGGGGTACCTATTTTCTGATTTTGGCAGCGACCTCAATTATTAAGATAGATGTGCTTACCTTGCTTGTTAAATGCTAGCATCAGTTAATTATTCTGATAAGCTTTTGGCGCTCATAAATTGGAACATGTTTCATGAATGAGTGGAATCCACTAGGTTTGAACCAACAAATATGCGTTGTCTTGCTTTTTTTTTTTTTTTAATTTTTTTTGGGAAAGTCTTTTGCCTTCAGCACTTGCATTATCATCATAAAGTCAATCAAGTTACTCTCATCTAGTTTTGCAGCTATGCTCTTTTATCCACAACTTCTTTGCATGTGTATCTGATTTTTGCCGATTTGTTTAATATTGGGTAATTCTCGTTTGTTATTGCAGTTTCACAATGCACTCTATGGTGATGCTAAAGGTTGGGCTAAAAGTTTTTGGTCTTTTCTGCAATCATACATGCCTGGGGTCATGAATCCTCATGCCAAAGATGTCCAGCGGTGGAACAAATTTTTCGTCATCTCTTGCCTCGTTGCGATATTTGTTGATCCTTTATTTTTCTTTGTGCTATCTGTCTTGGAGGTAACTATCTTTACCATCTCCCCTCCCAAAAAGAAAAATTTTTAATTCCCTCCTTCACCCCCTTTTTTATATTTGTGCTGTGTATCAGTGCTATATGGCTGTGCTTTACTTGCTGTCAAAGGAAAATGAAGTTATGGATGGTTCAGTTGTTCTCTGAATGATTGGTTTTCTACTCTCGTTATCCCAGGGACAAAGCTCCTGAAATATATATGTTGGTTATCTGGCAGATTAGCTCCATAGTGTCCTTTATTTCGATTGACAGGCCTTGTTGTATTTTCTGAGAGAACACGGTTATAATTTCTGATCTCAAGATGTGCTCTTATTTACCTTGCCCCTTTATGATTAAGCACTCCCAACTGTTTCCAGGTTCTGTTTGAAATGAAAACTGACATCACGGTGGGTCTCTGGGTTTAGAGGTCTTGACTCTGTAGCATGTTCACTCACATACTGCATTTTTGGTTTCAGTGAATGGAAAGACTTTTAACTACTATTATATTAGAAAGTCATTTTACATGATTAATGATCCGTATCTTAGGGTAATGCCAATTTATATATTTAGTCATCAGATATCGTAGGGTAATTTCTTTAGATCTATTATATTTTATCTACTTTCAGCGTTGACTTAAGCATTGATCTTGGCTTTGTAATGTGCTCCCCCCCCTCTTCCTTAGTGTTATATGTTATCTCGTGCTCCTTGTGTTCATTACTGCTTGGAATGTCTCAAATTTTCAACCACATTTTAGAAATCTGATCCACTAAGTAGTAAGTTTCCTGTATTGTTCTCTGTCTTAGTTCAGATAGGGGTTAAAAAACACTCCCAAAAGAGAAAAGTTTGGTTATTGTCGAATCAATTTGTAAATGACGATTTTCAAGCAAAAAGTTGAAGGTTGATATTACTCGATACATTACATTTGAAAAGAAAAGTCTAGCAATAGAACTCCATTGGAGCGGGAAACATTCTTTTGGGATCAAGTGTTACTTAATGCTAGATGATATGATAATTTGTCATATATGGGGTTATATGGGCAACTTATGATGTGTATTTGAAGATTTATATTAAAAAGGCACCAAAGAGGTGTCACCTATGTACAAAAGGGGCTATTCCAGAAATACTATGCCCTCAAGCTATGATGCATAGTGTTGTATTCAAAATCCCAAAAGGTACAAATATCATCTATGAATAAGTTTAGGGACAATTTATTCGAGCTCCCTTATAGAATAAATAAAGACATATATCCTTTACCAACATAGAGGAAGCTAAAACCTCAGGTTACTATTGTGAAATAACATTTTAATCTCTAGACATTGGTAAAATAGAATGTGTGCTTTCATGAAACTTTTTCTATTGGGTCCTTCTTTGATTATCACTTCTATGTCTCGCCATTCATGTTGTCTATTTCTTCCCATCTACAGGATTCTATGTGCATAGTCATGGATGAGGCCACGGCAACCACGATGGTAATCTTGAGGAGCATAACTGATATCATTTACGTCCTTCACATGCTTCTTCAGGTTAACAGTTCATTACCTGCATCTTATGGTGTCTATGACAATTATGATAATTGCTATATCGTTAATAGTCCTTTAAAAAAAATAGAAAATAACCTGAATAAAAGTTTTCTGTAAACTAACGTCTGACAAAATGTTTCAACCTGTTCACGTCCATTGTAGGAGGTAATGTCCCAAACATCGAAAAATTCCATCAGTGTATACGCTTCAAGTGAAAATTAATATGTGATGGGGATTTCCATGCTTCTTAAGTTGTATCAAATGTTTGGTCAATGCACGGTAATCTGGTTGGCATTCCTTATCCCCAAAAAAAAAAAAAAACTTAAAAAAAAAAAGTAATCTGGTTGGAAATGTGGTCTTATTTGCACGGACCAAGTTTTTGTTGATAATCTTCACTACCTTTTGCCTCCAATAATCCAAATAATGAACTTTTTTGTTTAATAACAAAATAAATCAAAGCATTCTCTCTCTCTCTCTCTCTCTCTCTAAAATATCAGGAAAAGAAGAATAAATATATTTCAATTGGAAAAGGTTGGATGCAAAGCTAGCATCCTACAAAAGGCTATACACATCCCATATGGACACTATCCACAAAATCCAAAAGATCAAAGGAAGAGTACAAGTTGTTTAAACTGACTTGGTGGAGCTGATGACCTTCCTTCTTGTGAGTTGTGAGCAGGACTGGAGACTTGGTGGTCACTTCTTCTAGATGTCAATGAAATAGTGGATTTGTGGGCCTAGATTGGCATATCTATCTTCCACCACCCATCCTTACATGCCCAGCAAAAAAGAGAAACAAATTTAGGTTCCTAGCAGCACTCATCTTTAATTTTTATAGATTGATCCTTCTTTTACACCAAGCTCTTTTGCTTTTGGCAAAGTCCCACTCACAGTCCATAAAGATGTCCTTCATAATGTCTCAATATGTCTGACCACTGCCTTAGGTAGTGCAAAATAAATAAAAATAAAATGAAACCAATGTGTTTGCTATAGCAAACATAATGGATTTAATAATTTGCAATCCACTGGTATGAGCTAAAAATCCAACACTGCATGGAACTTTTTTGCCACCCTTGTTATGTTGAATGGCTAACTGAATCAATTTCATACTGCAGTTCAGACTGGCTTATGTTTCTCCAGAATCCAGGGTTGTTGGTGCAGGGGACTTGGTTGATCATCCAATAAAAATTGCTCTTCATTATTTTACTGGTTTTTTTCTGATCGATTTGTTTGCTGTGCTGCCTATTCCTCAAGTAAGGTCTTCTTCTTCCACAACTTGGTTTCAAATTACGGAAAACTGGGGCTTTGTCCATATTGAGTAAACATGAGCTTTGCCTTTCTTCTGTTGAATTTACATCATGATTGAAATCTTTGTTGATGTGACTAGTCTTTGTTGAGTGCATCTCTATGGGCCTCTATTGATTTGTTATCCACTAATTGGTGCTTTTGCGTTCACCTAAAAATCAGTAAAAATGGAAAAATGCTATCAATCTTCTTGGGAGTAGGACTTCATCTATTGATACTGTTCTGGGAGCTAATTGCCAATACACTGATCGCTCGTCTTTTACTCACTTGTTGTTTTTGATGTAGCCTTTGGAAGGAGATCCATAGATCTAGTATGGCATTCATGTTGAAAATGTTTACCTATTATTGTAGACCGTGTTTGAAGAGAGTGACATCCACAGGGAGGCCGGAGAGCGATCAATCAACAATTTCTCCCACTTCGACTGACACATTAAATTAGATTTGTTGAAACTCTCCAATACGTAGAGATGATACCACCCATCCAAAAGGGGAAGAAACCAACTCTCGCAAATGGAGAGAGAATATTTAACGTAAGAAAAGACACCAATAAGAACATATATATTGAAAAGATATATTACCTTTGGCAACATCCATTTCAACCAAGAGCGGTTAGTGTTTTTTTTTTTTTTTTTTAATGTCTTATTATTATTACTTTTTTTTAAAAAAAAAGTATAGTAGAAGAGGAGGAGAAGGGAGAGTAGGCTAGGGTTTTTAGGGGAAAACAATCAAACATTCACCAAATCTATGTCGTATTTATCATCAGTTATAGTTTTAGAAAAACCTGGGACATTGTGCCAGTAATATTCATTTTCAATTATGTAGAAAAAAGACAATTGGGGACTGGGGGGAAGAGAAAAGGAGGAGACAGCGAGAAGTCAGCAGTAGGAGTCTCACAGTGGACAACTGATACACCAAATCATGATCAAATGTATATAAGCTTGTCAGATTTTTTGTTGGTCATCTGAATCACAATTTCCCAAATCTGAGAAAAAATTGAATCCTGGGCATAGTTTTAATAGAGCTGTTTTGGATCTGTGATTTGCTGCCTTGTGGTTTCAAGCCACGGGAAAAATGCTTCTGGCCATTAGGAAATAATGCAAGCCTGGTACAAACGCTATAGCTAATTACAGTCCGGTAATTGAAACTACAGTTTCAGATATTGTTGCAGTATGAAAGTGGGTATTGTCCTACATTGATAAAATTCAAAGAATATGATAGTGGGTGTTGATCCACATTGATGAAATTAAAGGGCTTAAGCATGTATATAAACTTGTGAGTTACTCCACCCATTGGCAATTGGTTTTGGGTTGGAACCTCATTTGAGCTTGTATGCATGACTCTTAGTTAATTGCCCAATTCATATAAAAAATTTAACATGGTATCAGAGCGGGTTGCTCGATCTTGATTTGCCACCGTCCTCGTTTGATTAAAATTGTGTGCACATGTTGGGCCTTATTAGTAGCTCACATGTGAGGGAGCATGTTGGAGTATGAAAGTGGGTTTTGTCCCACATTGATAAAATACAAAGAATATGATAGTGGTTGTTGTCCCACATTGATGAAATTAAAGGGCTTGAGCATGTATATAAGCTTGTGAGTTACTCCATCCATTGCCAATTGGTTTTGGGTTGGAACCTCATTTGAGCTTATATGCATGACTTTTTATTAATTGCCCAATTGATATAAAAAATTTAATAGATACTATGCTATACTGTTTCTTGAATGGATATACTATGCTATACTGTTTCTTGAGTGGCTATACAAAAGTATAAAATCAGTGAGTCAGTGACTTTGTTATTTGCCAAGGCAACTTTTGGGAGACTGAGATGACCACTGTTCTCCTTTGGTTGCCAGGTAGAATGGGCATTGGTCTTGGCATCCTCCGTCCAACTTACGTGGCACTTCGGGTGTCAGTGTGCTATAGCTGTTTTTTTCCTTTGTGAGCCATTTTTTGTCCCTAAATTAAATTGTGGTTGCAATGTTTTAGATCTGTTCAAAGTATCAGTGTCTCATTGATTTCCATAGAGAGTTTGGAGAGTCACCGCAGAGATTTTCTTGATTTCAAGAATAAAATAAGGATTTGCATGCTCCGTAGAAACAGCTTTCGAAAAGAAATTGATGATTCCCTGTCTCATTTTTCAACATGTGCCCTAGTTTTTCCTAGATTTTCTATCTAAGTAAAAGTACACCTTCAATGCAGCTATGAAGTCCTCTCTTCCTGTATTGCTAATCCATCTATTGTCTGCTCTCTCTGGTGGATTTATCTGGTACCTTCATCCTTTTATTGATTATTTTGTTGTTGCATGCATTAGAAGAAGCTTGCACTTATGTGGTGTATGTGTCCAAGTTCTTGCTTTCACTGTTATTTTCTCATGACTTACAGGTCCTAATATTGGTTATTCTCCCAAGAGCCCTGGGTACATCTGGTGCAAATTATGCCAAGAATCTCATACGTGCTGCAATCCTTGTTCAATATCTACCAAGATTGTATAGGTTTCTGCCTTTATTAGCTGGACAGTCACCCATTGGCTTCATATTTGAGTCAGCGTGGGCCAATTTTGTCATTAATCTTCTCACATTTGTTTTATCCGGACATGTAGTAGGATCTGGTTGGTACCTTTTTGGTTTACAGGTAGGTAACTTATGAGTGACCCTGCTTACTTGTTCCCTGAATTTCAAATTTTTGTTTAGATAGAGTCATTTCCACTTAATACTTAGACACTTCCTGCTCTATTTTCTTTGCATGAGATTTAGTTTCATCTTCTCAAATGAGTGCATCACCGAAGTTGACAAAATTGATAGTTTGCATATGTGCTGTCCCAAGCAAAAGTGAGGGGTTGGCATAAGACCTCTTCACGAGAAGAATGATGCTTTAAAGGCCAAATGGCTTGGAATTTTGTAAAGAGAAGGAAGCTCTTTGGAGAAATGTGGACACTGCTAAATATGGGGTTGGTCATTAAGGTAGTGGAACAAGAAGAATCCATGTGCTGATGGGTTGGGTTACTCAAAATCTACCTTAGCAGACTTGGAGTTCTTCAAATCCTTGGTGCATTTTGAGGTGGAGAATGACTCTAAGTTGTTGTTTTGGATAATGTTTGGTGTGGGACTGTCTTTTTAAGGCTCAATTCCCAAATCTTTTTAGGATGGCTTGGTTCAAAGAGGACCCGATGCAACACATGGTCTCTTAGAAGGGGGACAAGCCATTGGAACTTATATCTCTCTTGAGAAGCCCTAGTGATGAGAAAGAGTAACATGGTTGTAATCTTTTGGTTTTACTTGCTGAGTGGATAGTGGTGCCTAAGGGCGGTGACGAGAATATGGCGCCTTTTTTTTTTTTTTGGGTGGGCTTAGGTAGCCACTAATTGAGCAATTCCCATGAAGGACATGCTTGAAAGGAGAGTTGGTTGACACTTCCTTTTTCATTGCCATTGAGTCTTCTTCACGACCGTTGGCTGTCTCCATGATGAGTACTAGTTGAGTAAGCCATCAAGGGTCAAAGATGTGTTGGTGGCTTGGAGCATATGGATGGAAAAGAGTTGGATTTCAGGAGTTTGGGAGATGGGACTTTAGCTATTTGGTGGACTACTTGGAAGGAAAGGACTTGACAGCTTTTTGGGGCAAAGAAATGTCCTTTTGAGATTTCAACTTCTATCTTTAGGAACTTTGTATATTGGAGGCAATTGCTTGAGGGCATGGCATTTTTCATATCTGTCCTTTTGTACATGGGTGACATCCTCTTGATGTCTTTTCAATACAATTTTTGGTTTACTCATCAAACATAATAAAAAATAAAAAATTGCATACATTGAATCATGTCTGCACAGAGGAAAAGAATTAGAACAGCACCTTTCTTCGATTTGCATGATAGTTGCGGCATCTTTTGATAACTATGGGGATGTTCTCTTTCGTTCTTTTGAGCAAGTTCATACGAGTGTTGGCATTTTCTAGCTTCCAATCTGGTGTTCTCTTTTTTCTTTTCAGAGAGTGAATCAATGTCTTCGGGATGCTTGTCACAATTCTCAGATTCATTCATGCATGGAATTCATTGATTGTGGACATGGGGATGGACAAAGGCACAACTCATCACCTGGGTGGAGTGACTGGATATCCAACAAAAATGCTACTGCTTGCTTTGACATTGACAAAGGGGGTTTTGATTATGGAATCTATGGAAAAGCAGTGAACCTTGTGACACAAGGTAGTTTTACAACAAGATACGTCTATTCCTTGTTTTGGGGATTTCAGGTATTCTGCCTTCTTCAAAATTGTCCCGAAACCATCAAATCTCCATCATTTTCTACACGATTGTGAAATTGTATATGATTATGAAATTGTTGCATATTAACCATTTGGTTATATATGCCCTCCCTATGCATTTGTATAACCTTTAAAAAAAATAAGCAGTTTAAGGACAATATTCTCATTTTATCACATAATTTTGCCCTTTGTGTTTTAAACTTGTGTTAACCCAAAAATATCAAATAATTTAGGCAAACGGGGTACCCTGACATCTTTACCTGAATGATGCAAAGAAGAGATGAATTGGATTACTGAACGAATTGGCCACAGGTGTTTGAGTTCACTCCACTACAAACGACACATAGTGTGGGTCCTATCTCAGTAGTGTCTAGGGAGATCTAGATGTAGGCAAGTAGATTCAGAGGTAGACATTCTTACCTTTACAAACAAGCACAGAGATTGATTCCAAAATATCCACAGTTTTTTAGTGTTCAAAGATCCCAATAGACAAGAAAACCCATTTGGTTCTTTGTTAAGAGTGGTCTAGCTCCTAAATTGGAGTGGCCTTTGGTTAAGAAAGCTGTAGCCCATAATTTGGAATTTCATAATTTTGATTTTTTATTTTTTCAGTTTTCGTTAATGATATTCACATGTCCTACTTTTTAAATTTGTCATTTGCCTGCATAATTTTGTGTTTCCTTTATCTATGAAAACTTAGAGACGCTATTATTTTGTACTATTTTCGATGATTCAAGTCTCATAAGTGGTATGCACATGACATGTATGTTTCTCATAAGGGGTTTGGTGATGATTTAAGAAGGAAAACTAGAAAATGATGCCTGAGTGAAAATATTCCATGACTGTCTTAATCTTTTAATGCACCAATTCCTTGGATGCTCAGACTTCTGTCAGATTCCCAAATCCCTTCCCCCAAAAAAGGAGGGGGGGAGGGGAAGACAAGCATGTTTGTTGAAGTTACATGCCAGCTGTTACAGGCTTGGGTCAATCTTTCTGCCTTTTCTTTCCCCCTTTCAGATGAACTTCTATGTATTTCAAAGGTTTTGAAACAGAGTAATCTTAGCAGATTAATATCTGCATGAAAAATGGTGTTCAATGGTTGACCCACTGCAAAGACACCTCCTGCAGAAAGGGAGGTGGGCTTGAATCCCAGTAGATGGATAGGAGACTCTTCCCTCTCCCCTACGCTGTCCTCATCGTTCACCCCCCCCCCAAAAAAAAAGGGTGTCCCCAGGAGTTATGGAGAGCTTAAAAGGGCTATCTCTACAGAAAAAAAGACATTTACATCAAATTTGAAAACGTCTGAAAGAAGCCAACTAATTAATGTATCATAATTGGGATTTTTGAGTTATTTTGCAAGGTAGTCATAATGTCTTCCATGTTCTGTTTTGTGTCATATGATTTATGTGACTGATGCCAGACTTGCAAAATTATCAAACACATGGTGGACTTTGTTTTTCTGTGTATGCAGCAAATAAGCACTTTGGCTGGGAATCTGGTGCCAAGCTACTTTGTGTGGGAGGTGCTTTTCACAATGGCTATCATTGGACTTGGACTCTTGCTTTTTGCTTTGCTCATTGGAAACATGCAGAATTTCCTTCAGTCACTTGGTCGTAGGTACAAGTTTTTGTCATTGTTGCAAAGTAGCCAGTGATGCTCTGGTGTGATGTGCATGCATGTTTTCATTGTGGCATTAGATTTTTATCATGATAGTGTGATGAGAGTTGTGGCCTACATGTTGATTGCTGATGATACCATGTTTTTCCCCTGAAGATTAACAAAAGATGTATGGATTTCACTTTTCAACTTTGGATGTTTGATATTGTTGTGACGTTGGATTAGGGATCAATTCTTCTTGCCATGATGCATTGCTTGAATGATTAGCTGCTTTAGTTCATATAGGAGCAAAGGGTAATAATCTGTCAAGTTGAAACGACTCTTCAAGGACAATGTGAGTGTTCTACGGGTTAGGATAATTTATTTCAACGGCAGAAAATTGTTTCAAGAAATAAGAAATAACACATCTTGAAAGGACAAGGAGGATACAAAATCTAGTTGCAGATCTGTCTGGTTCTGTTTCATCTCCGGAAGTAGCAATTCTTGCAAGCCCTAGATGTCAAATCCCACAATAAGGCCATCTGTGCTACTTATCCTAAAGATGCTTTGATAAAAGAGGGCTTCTCATAAATAATCAGGACAAAGTTTCGTCCATGTTCCACTGTACTGTGGATTACAAAGTGATCATCTCCTTTGGGAAATGTCACTTAAGTTCTCTTGCTTTTGAAAGCCGTATATTTGCTGTATTGCATAAGGTCAGAAGGAGCCGCATATACTGCAATCACACTATCACACATGTATGTGCACAGACGTGAGGGATGGAGCTTGGGTTAGGGCAGAGGGGGAGAGACATTTCTTGGTAATTAAACATAATCTCTGTGTATCACTGCAAATATTGTCCGGGAAATGTTGTTTTATTAAAATTAAACCAACTTTGATCTATGTTACTTGTGACAATTAAGCATATACATATTTGAAGAGTTGATTTCTTAGGAGCAACTTGTGAGTATGCCATGAGTATGGCTATTTCCAGCATGTGTGAACTCACCTCTTCTGCATTGCTTTTTTCAGGAGATTAGAGATGTCACTAAGGAGACGTGACGTTGAGCAATGGATGAGGCACCGCCGCTTGCCAGAAGAGTTGAGAAGGTATCTTAATCTTTAGCGCATTATCCATATCCTTCACTTACAGGCTGTCAGTTTCCTAATGTCTTCACTATGGAGATCTTACCAGGTAACCGTGTAAAATTGAGAGATCATATCATGTATTGCTTAAATAGTAATAAATTGAATATACAAATGCATGATTCACTTAACTTCAAGACCTTGCTGATGCAGGTTTTGTCATGGACTGGCCTCATTTTGGATGCCTATATTGGCCTCTAGTTATACACTTGTCCGTACAAAGCATAACAGCTAACTCCTAAGTATTGAAGGCCATGTATTTTTCTTGAACTAGGAGAAAAACATATGTGACTGCTGGAGCCTGAATCATTTGAACATTACTACCAGGAATAAATATATTGGTAACAACATTACTTCGAAGTCAAAAGCTAATGTGAAAGTCTTGGGCTCCTTGAAAAGCTTCATTTTTTTTTTTTTGGGGGGGGGGGGTTGGGAAGGATCTTATGGGAGTTTTTAACTTGTGATAACTTTCAAAGGAGGGAAAGATCTTGTTGATTTTAGATGCTCTATGTGCAAAGTGGATTTGGGATCTCCTATTGTTTCATTGTTAATTTGCGAGGGCTCTTTGGGAGCTAGCCTTTAGCTGCTTGTGAGTTTCTTGGATTACTTAAAGCTCTGTTAGGAACCATCATTGGCTTGGGAGGGTTTCCTTGGTAGAAAAGCTGAAAAGAAGAAAGCCATGTTAATTCCTCATGCAATCTTTAGGGCATTTGGTGTGGGAGAAACAGAAGTCTTGGAATGTGTTGAGATGTCTCTTCAATGCTTTAAAGATAATCTCATCAAGACTCTTTGTGGGATAATGGGAACTTTTTACCATTCTTTTTGATTTTGATTTTGATTTTGTGGATAGTTTACATTTTGGGTGTTCATAGTGTTGTGTAGGATGCTAGCTTTGCTTTCAATCTTTTGATCATTGTGTATGTTATTATTCTGTTTGCCTTATCAAAAGAATAAAATCTTGTTCTGCTCTGTAATTTTCATTAGTTCCACATATTTTCCTACTTTGAAAAAATAATGCGCAAAATGGCAAATATGCTCTTTGTAAGTCCATTAATAAACCTACACAGATGCTGTGAGCTTGTGAGGGGAATGCTTCTTTTTCCTAAATTTGTTCAAGAGGATGTACAAGTGGAGTCTATTGAGATTTTTGCTATGGCCATCCTGCTAAGTCATGAGTGAAGTTCCATTACTGCAGTAAAGTACGAGAAGCAGAACGTTATACCTGGGCTGCTACTAGGGGTGTCAATGAGGAGATGTTGATGGAGAATCTTCCTGAAGATCTTCAGAGGGAGATTAGACGCCATCTATTCAGATTTGTTAAAAAGGTAGGTTTGAGTTCATCCGATTGAAGTAGAAGATTTGCTGAAAATTGATTTTACAGTATCCTAAACTTGAAGAGGATTTGATATGAGGAGTTATTGCCATGCGTCTTAAATTTCTGTCGATAGTTGATGGATCACGTATAGGGGAATTTTGAGGTGTCATAGGTTGGTGACAGGTTGTTGTACGTCCTACTGAGGTCTTCCTATGAATCATTATATATCTGTGTTCATATAATTATTTGTTATAATATTTTTATAACCAATTATGAGCTCTTGCTATCCTAATCGATTTTATCCACAGGTTCGAATTTTCTCATTGATGGACGAACCAATTTTGGATTCTATCTGTGAGAAGCTCAGACAAAAGACATACATCAAAGGCAGTAGAATTCTGTATCAAGGGGGCTTCATAGATAAGATGGTTTTCATTGTACGAGGAAAACTGGAAAGTGTTGGAGAAGATGGTATTGTTGTTCCCTTGTCTGAAGGAGATGTTTGTGGCGAGGAGCTTCTTATGTGGTTCCTTGAGCATTCTTCGGAGTATAGAGGTACACTTGGGACTTGATTATTTGTCTAGTGATTTTAATCCAAGAAAATGTACTGCATGGTACCTTTAATATATGAACCTATAGGTAGCTAGTTATGCTTGTTTGATAACCCTTGCAGAGAGCATCATGCACGATCTTCTCACCCCTGTCTGCATTTGAGTGAGCACGTACACTTATAAATTAAATTTTGAATTGCAGGATGTGCCTTTTGATATAATACTGCAGACTTTAATGTCAGACGAGCTTTCTCTGCCCAGTTTGCTGCAGTGACTCAGAACCAATACTGAACATCCATCCTCTGTTAACTTTATGTCACCTTGCTTTATCATTATTTAGACCTTGAAATTTAGCTCTGGGAGAGAACTAGTGCTGTATGTGTTTTTCTTTCTTTTTTTTGGCGGGTTTTTTTTTTTTTTGGGGGGGGGGGGGGTTAATGAGTTCTATTGCTTCCAACATGCCATAATGGGCTCTAATGCTAGTTACACCAAAATGCTACATGACTAATGAACTCTTGGCTAGCCAAAATTTGCATTATTTAAGGTGCGTTGACCTTCTAGGAAGGGTCCAACAAAGGACACCTCTAGTCTTCATTTGTGAGGGCATTCGGAACAATTCATGTTTTAGGGCACTTCAAAATCTCACTCTTTCAAACTCTTATGTTTTCTCATAATCTGCTGAGGCCACTGATTCTTATCCTGGACCATTCTGCGAATCCTGTACAACTGAGTTGAAAGAACTGTCAAGGAGATCACCTGGACTAGAGGTAAACTGATAAGTACCCCTCCCAGGGGAGAGTTTAGGTTTTCAAACCCCAGCCCTAGCAGGGTTTGCCGTTACTCTGCCCTTGCCCTTGCAGGCTCAGGTGGGCTGGGCCTGCATTCCCAAAAATATTGTACGACTGTCAAGCCACAAATCTGAATAGTTTCATCTCCGCTTTTTTTTATCCCTCCTGCCCCGGTGCATCCTCTTAAGCTCTGAGGATCCATCTCTGATGGTGCGGTAACCTCTAACCTTGTCTTGGATATTGTCTAAGCCAGCAATTATACTTATTCTATAGTACTCATGGATCTATTCAAGTACTTAAAGAGTATGACAAAGAATAGAGGTCTCATTATGTCTCCCTGCCCTTTTTGCATGAAACAGGTCAGTGAGTTCTCTAATTATATGAGTCTTGCAAGATACACTAGCCATTGTCCTATTTGTTGTTTCTGTTCTTTGTGCTGTTTGGTCCAAAAATGTCTGAATCATATAATTAAAGATTAGTCCATTTCTTCCCTGGCCGGCTACTTGGTACTGAACTAGTATGTTGCACATTTGGATAGCTTAACATTTAATTGTGTGCTTGTAACTTTTGATTTATGTAGCTATGTTTGACTCAATCAATTTTTTGGAGCTGACTTCCTGAGTTAGGCCATCTTCGTTTTGTTACACCCGTTTGTGACTCCATCTATAATGACGTGAAGTATAACACCAAGATTACCATTATGTACTCAGCTGTTTGTTTTTGTTTTCACAGATGGAAAGAAAAGTAGAGCCACTGGACACCGGTTAGTAAGCAACAGGGCAGTAAGATGTCTAACAAATGTTGAGGCGTTTGCCCTTCGAGCATCGGATATTGAAGAAGTTACAAGTCTATTTTCGAGATTCTTGCGAAATCCACGAGTTCAAGGAGCCATAAGGTTTGTGTGAAGGCACATGTGGATACCTTCCGTATGTTTTATGTGTGCATCATTGGTTTAAATTTCCTTCTTTTGTTCTTGGCTTTATAAAATGCTCAACTATATGAACAATCTTCAGCTCCACGAAATTGCTAAGATTTATGAATGACGTTCTTCTCTCTTCACGATACAATCTGCCCCATCATCTTTATGAAATAAAACCACAAACTGTGTTATGTGAGGAATAACATGGCTTAAGACCAATTCTTTTACTTTAAAATTTTCACCAACATTATAAGATGGTTAGCCATTAGAAGGTGAACATGTTAGGATCTTTTTTTTTGGGGGGGGGGGAATGGAGGCGCTAATATTCCAAATACAACCATAGGGTGGTTGTCATGTTTAACAGAAATGGATGGTCAAATATTCTATGTCCAAACATCTATATTCGTCAATACTCATATTGGCCTTGCGAGCCGTTGAAAATGTAACGTAAATGACAAAAAGCTATTTTAGATAGTGGAATACTTTCTTCAGTGAACTTCCCCCCCCCCCCCCCCCCGCGACTGAAATAGGGAAAAGAAAAGGACGAACAGATAGGTAGTTAACAGTTCACTAAAAACTAATGACGGGGTATAAATTTTGCAAAATTTTGCCACTGGGTATGAGTAACTGATAATAGTTCACTCTCTGGTAGTGAGCATCTGATAGGTAACTTTTCTTCTAGAGAAATATCTTTTTCTCTTTGATCTCTGTCTCCTCTGTGACAACCTACTCGGAGAGGGGGGAGCAAAAGAGTGGTTAAAGAAGGGTAGCGCCTTAGCCGAGAGTTTTATGAGGCAATTGGGTCCATTGTTGTCCAAAACTTTTCCGTGTATTCTTGAGAACATTTTATTGCACTGTGTTTTGTGGATTCTAATTTTATTTGGTGCTCTGTTTTTGTTTCTGATGAACCATCTCCTGGTTTGTTTATTGTCTTGTCAAATTGCCCAAGCAAAACCCATTTTCTTATTTCGTATCTGTTCTGTTTGCAGGTATGAGTCCCCCTATTGGAGATGCTTTGCTGCAACGCGGATTCAAGTTGCTTGGAGATACAGAAAGAAACGACTGACTCGCAAGGAGACTGTCGATAGGAGATAATATACAGGGATGCTTATACACAGTGAGTACAGCGTTTTTTGGGGGGGTTTTTTTTAAGAAAAAGATACACAGTGAGTATAGTTATGATAGAAACAAACAGTGATTTGTAGAGAAGTCCCATCTTACATCTGTAAGTCAACCTCGTCTAGAAAAGCAAAACCATTTTTTTGCTCCTCTGCCTCACATTTGGAAAGGGGGTGCATTCAATGAAATTTAGGGTTGTTAACAGCATATATATGCAAATGATGGAAAGCTAACACATCTCAGCTTCAGATAATGACCACCTTGGCTGAGCTTCATTGTTACATACGGGTGAAAATCGTAACTTGTCCTTGTCTTACTTATTTTGAAATGTCAAGTGTTAGACATAGATTTTGGAGCTTTGTGCTGAAGCCGATCTTGATTCCGAACGCTGAACTCAGTCTTTATCTCAAAAACGGCATTTTACAGTGAAACGAGAGTTATATGCCCACACTGATGCGCCATATCAGTATCAAGTACCAATATTTGTATTCGTGGGAAGCCAGGAGCTCAAGTATGGCAGATGATAGCACATCCAATTAATATCTTTCAAGTCATGAACTAATGAATATTTTGGAGTGAAGCATGCCAAAGAAGTGCTGATTGAACTCATGCAATGGCCTTTCAACCCCCAACTGCCACTAATAGAGTGCATCCTACATGTGTTTAATAGTGGGTTTTTTTTCGAGCGAGGGAGGGGGGCTTGAAGAAGCCACGAAGTGTAATACGATAACAACTTTCAGTATAAGTCTCATTTTTACGGGGTTTGAAAAAATTCAGATGCAGACAGTTTTACCTTCTACAAGTACTTATACGAATAAAGAGATCGATTTTAAAATACTCACAAAACAAAGTGTAATATAATATGATATAATCAATACAGGTTGGTTTAAGTGGCTTGATAATTGTTCCGTTTAAGTAAGGTATCAGGTTTGAGTCTTACGAATGGAAAATTATTTGTGATGGAAGAGCTCTATCCTTTATTGGGTCAACAATAGTTCGATTCTAATGAAATGGAGATGCAAAATCCGAAAAAAATTAAAATAAAAAATTGAATTAAGAGATGGGGAGAGGGGGAGATGATGTCCGAGAAAGAGAAGCAGCGGCCCAGGACGCACAACTCTCAGAAACGACTCCTCTGAGGCCCAATATCACATTACAAGCCCAAAATTGCATCAGCGCAACGCATTTGTTTGCTGATCAGAGACATTCACAAATCACATTATAAGCCCAAAATTTTCCCTGCCCAGAGGGTCAGCAAAGTCTCTTTCTTTTTTATTTTTCCTTTTTTGCGCTTTTTTAGTCGCACAGATTTTTTTTGTTGGCCTTCATATGTAAAGATAGGTTATATTACTAGGTATGAGATAAGATATTAGGTTGAGTTTTTTTTTCCCCCCCTTTTTTGATTTAGATGGGTTACAAAGGACAATACAATTAGGGCTGGCAATGGGGCGGGTACGGGGCGGGTTTTGTCATACCCTTACCCATACCCATTTGGAAAATCAGTACCCATACCCATACCCATACCCATACCCACCGGGTATTATAAAATCATACCCATACCCATACCCACCGGGTATTAAGGGTATTGCGGGTTTTATTCGGGTACATATAGACAAAAAAAATTGAACCCATTTTATACCAATATTCAACCAAAGAAGGAAACATGCTACATTCATATTAGACTTCCGATTTCCAACAATACATCATATCATATAAAAGTATAAGACTATGATTATTCTTAGAACATCTACAACTAGAAGCTTCCTGGTGTATATGCCAATACACTCAAGAACTCATGTAAAACTTTAAGAAAAACCAAGCTAACACACGGCCTTTGTGAGAAACCACAATGTAACTAAGTAGGAGAATCCAAGAGTTGGGGAGGATGAAACGAGGGAGTGGGACGAGTAGAGTCAGGAGTGACCGAGTAAGAGAGAAATTTGTACTTAGGGTTTTGTTTTTGGGCTTGGGCCAATTTTAATTTTATAAAAAATGAAAATGGGTATGGGTATACGGGGCGGGTACTAGTAAAATGGGTATGGGGCGGGTACGGGGCGGGTGGAACCTATACCCATACCCATACCCATACCCATACCCATACCCATACCCGTTTAGCAATACCCGCCCCATACCCATTTTCAAAAAAAAAATTCGTACTCATACCCATACTCATCGGGGCGGGTTTTGCGGGTTTTAAACGGGTACGGGTTTTATTGCCAGCCCTAAATACAATAGGAAACGAGAAATTATTTGAGACTTAATATACACAGTGCTAGTTTTAACCATTACGCTAAGATTTCATTGGCATATTAGGGCCACGTTCTTTAACAGGAAAATTTTGGTTCCTACTAACAATTCTGTTCCCTCTCACTCCTTCGCGCTCCGTAACGACCAATACCACTCCTTTTTATTCCCTTCCATTCATTTCGACTTATTCCCATTCCCTCACTAATATCAATATTTTCATATTTTTCCTACTTCATTCTATTTTGTTTCATTTTATTCCATTCCTTCCCACTATGTTCCACTTTTTTCTCATTCCACATATATAATTTACCCACAAAAAGAACAGATCCTAAATTAAAATGTAGATATGAGTCTTTCCATCATAATTTGTTCAGACATTAATCTCGTCGGTCTAGGCAATGAGTTGGTTATTTATAGTAGTTTCTGATGTTCAATCCATAATTTTTAATATTAGGAGTTCCACCGTGGTTTAATTGAACATATTAGAATATAAACTACATCCTATAATCTTATAGGCATATGGGGGCCGCCGCCTCAAAAGAAAACCTAAATCAACTTCTTCTTTCATATTTTATTTCGAAATTATAAGATAATTATTCTTTTTCTTTTTAAGCTGCAAAGAAGGATGTCATCTTAAACTTGGTAAAAGTAGCATGGCTAACGTGCACTCAAATTAGTTAATTTGAAAGTAGATCCAAAATTCAAATAACCCGAATTAAACTGAAGTCAACTCGAGCATTTTTCATTGTAAGATAAACTTATAAGATCAAATATCAACTAACTTGAAATCAACGTATATCGAAAATATTCTAATCCAACGCTAAAATTGAATCGAATCTCATTAACCAGATCGAAATCAAACCGAATGACAATTTACTATATCTATGACATCTATCTAATATAATAAACAAATGTACTATTCCAACGACCAACTGCGGCCCCCCTTTTTCATAGACCTTAATATTTACACGTGGAATAGTCAGTCCGTCGTCGACTCAAGTCGTCGCCCTCTCTCCCGTCTTGGTCTTTACAGGTTTTGCAAATTTATTATTCCTAATCCAATCCTACATTCTTTAGACTTGACACCAACACCCTTTCTCTTTCCTCAATTTCAGCACTGTCTTTGTATACTCAACTGAAGATCGAGCTCTTGCCCATCTGCCCAGTCCCACAACCTAATCCCCTTGATTTCGAATCGACCCAATTGACCCAGGTTCCCTCTTTCTCCCTCTCTTACTCACTCCCTGCTCTTCACGGTCTGCTTTTGTTTTGCATAATCTCCGTTGCAAGTTCCTGAGGTTTTCAAGCTGCATTCTGGGTTGTTTTTTTTTGACGATAATCTTATGCATAAGTTCATTGTTCCCCCCATTTGTATATTTAAGTTATTGTCGATGCAAGTTTTGGTGGGTATGTGATGTGATGTGATGTGATGTTTTCTGCAAAATATCGTGATCCTTATGTGCGGGCCTCAGAAGCGGGCCCGACCAGCCACTCACAGAAATGGGTCGGGCCGGATTGTCCTGACCCGACCTGTTTAGATAAGCCATGCATCTAATGTCATGCAACACAATTTTAGAACAGTCCAAACAGGAGCAGTTAAATGATAACTGATGAAACAAGGGGGGGAAAAAAATGAGCCCAATGCTTTCAAGCAGACAAAGTCTTGGGATTTGTGGAGTCCAACCCAGAACCCTTGGATTAAGCAACAAAAAATTGACAATTTTGCCAAAACAGGGGAGATATATAGAAGAGGGATGGAAGCTAGGGGATCTCAGATAGGATACCAAAATTGAAGCTCTGATTTTCAACAGTAGATGAGATTGTGAAACCGAGGAAAACATGCTAAAATATGGGGTTCAGCAAAATCAGAACGAGAGAGAGAGAGAGAGAGGATACTAGCTCTATTCAGAAGCCATGGGAAGGGAAACCCAGAACATGAAGAGAGAGAGAGAGAGGGGAAAGGCCCTCTAAATCCTTTAATTGGGAGGCCCGTCACTATCAGGGCCCGACCCTTAACGGGTATGGCCCTGTTTCCTCGCCTGACCCGGTTGGCCCTTCGGGACCTTGCTCCTTGCTCATGCGTGCCTGTGTGTGTGAAAGGTGTTTTTTTTTTTTGGGGGGCGGGGGTGGCTGTGGCTGGGTTGGCTTAGTAATTTGCTGGGGTTTCTTTCTTCTCTCTTTTCATTCTCTCTCGATTGTAGGTCAAAGTTAAAAATTTTCCTTTTTTCCCCAAAAAAATGAAAAAAAGGAATTATCATCCAAAAGAAAAAAGGAGAGGAGAAATAGTGATGCATCATAAGGATTAACGACAGAGCAAAAAAGAAAAAAAAAAGAAAAAAATGAGGCATAAATAAAGGGCTTACAGACCTTAATGCAGTGAGTTAAATACGAGTCCAGAATGAGGGCTTAAAGCATAACAACTTGACAGTCCCTTCAAGTTTACCTCAGTAAGAAAAAGGCCCAGTTTTTTTGTTTTTTTGGGGTTTTTTTTTTTGGGGGGGGGGGGGGACATTCCCTTCAAGTTGGGATTGGGATCACTAGATTTATGTGGTCCTTCCTAAACAACCAAATTGGAGGGGCCATTTAAGTTGCTTACTAGAGAGAAATAAAAGTAACTTGTATATCGTTCATTTTTTTTGTAAATTATATACTCCATCTGTCCCATATTGATAGTCAATTCTAGGCAATATGCGAAAATAATTATTATATGCATTTACATTATTGGAATGAGTTTCAACCAATAAAAACAATGTTAAGTTCTTGAAAAAGCAAACTTTGACAATGATATACGACTGGAGAAGTAGGCATTTCTGATGATGAATATGAGATGGAGGGAGTATTTACTGAGGCAGGTTGCTTCAGCTTGTGTATAACTTGTTTGAGCTGACTGATGTCATCACAAAAACTTCGTTTTGGGGTCATTGTATGGAGATGGTGCTACCGTGGTAGTTTATTCAGTATCTACTATCAACAACTGCTAACTACCTAACTAGAAAAAATGAATCAAAGTCCTTTTAATAGTTTTAATCTTCTATTTAATAAAATTTTGCTTTTGTGCAAATTCTATGATGGTGGTGGCCTTAAGGTGCGGACATGAGATATTTTGGTTGACTGATACACTGCATTATGCAGGTGAAAACCTTTGATATGGATGGAGAAAGGGATGAGATACCGATGCTGTCAGATATCCGTCCAGAATTATTGGACGAGCATGAGAACTCTATGTCTGATAAATTTTCATCATGGTCTAGAAGTGCATCTGATAGTGGAGCATTGTTTCAGCAAAATAGGAATGTAGGACATACTGGTCCCTTAAAAAGTGAAAGAAAAACAGCATTTGTAGAGATGAGTGGTCCATTGTATATCAGGAGTAAACCCCAAGAACCATGTGGCCCTCCCCCTGGTGTTCTGGGGCAGCGAGAAAAAGTGCAGTTGACAGATAAGGATTCCACCTATGATGGAATGACTAAGAATGGAGGGATGAAGGATGGTATTGCCAAGAAAAATGAGCATTTATTGAAGTCGGGGCAGCTTGGAATGTGCAGTGACCCTTACTGTACAACTTGTCCGTCAGATTACAATTACAAGGCAGCACAGGGAAAGTTCAGGAGAACTTCTGATATCTTTGATACTAAGGTGGCTTCTTATTTCATTGTTTCTATTGTGGGGAAAAAAACCTTTTTGCTGTTGTAGCTTAGGTTGATTTCTAGCACAGTTCTTTTCACCCAAGGTCTTTGTAGTTTGTCCATTCAGCCACTTCCTATATTATTATTGAACCTCCCCCTCCTAGCAGAAGATCTGTTAGACTTGGCCAATTTTCTTTTTTTTTTGGGGGGGGGGGGGGGATTTAATTATGCCTTGTAAGCTGGGAATGTGTGCTGGTTCCATGCGGCATACCTTGCAGAATTTGCTGTAGCTGCGTGTTTCTGGGTTGAAATGGTTCCAATTTATTTGATGTCTAAGTGGTCCCCTTTGTCACGCCATCTGCTTGGCCCCCCCTTTTTTCCTTGTTGATAGTCTTGCCCAATTGTCCTCTGGGGAAGTTCCTGTATTCACCCAAAACTGCACTAAGCCGACCTGGGGAAGTGAACCGTAGAAGAACAGTCATGTGTACTTGCTTTTTGTATTATTTTGTTGTTTCATTGTTCCGATTCTGGTTTCCATTCATGATGCTGCCTTTGTTATTTTCATATATTAGAAAACAACTGCATAGATGGTATATGCTACCAATGCTTCAAGGAACATGTGAATTATGATGCAAAGATTAAAAATGCGGTTGCTATGGCTAAAAATATGTCATTTCTTGTTATGATATACGGTGTCTACGCATTCTTTTCTCTTCCTTTCAGTTTCCCCCACTGGGAATGGGGTTAGGTATCATTCAGAATAGACTTCGACTTCGATTAATATGGGGTGCTTGACTGGGTACATCAGCATGATCAGCTGGGGACATTCTGCTAAGGGAGAGAGAAATTCCAGCTCAGAAGAGCTATAACCACTTTGTCAGACCTGGGACCAGATCTTTTCCATCTTCTAAGATCAGTCATCAAGTTCAGCAAAGACTTCCCAGTGGAGGTCATCTCCGGAGATGATGCAAGTGTCTTGTGTTTTTGTTGAGGGTGTAGTTTATTAGATGTCCTTCAAAGGTAGTATACTGATAAGATGGCCTTGCAAGTGAGACTCTGACAGTCCGGCAAGTGCAAGAGATTTGTCTAGCCTGATGGCTCGTCCACTCACGTTTCTCATCGTTGATGACCACTTACAGAGCTTACGACTGCAAACTTTGTGAGGGAGAGGTTATTTCCAGTCCTATTACAATGTCTAACAGGCAGCTGGAAGTTCCCTACAGAGCTTATGGTCACCTAAGCTATGGTGAAACAGAAAGTAGCTTGATAATGCTGCATGACCATTCTGAAATAGATCTTGCACCTTCTTTTGATTGTACTCAAACTCAATTAGATAGTATAGGATAGATGTAATGTGGAGTTCATGGTCAATGTCAGAGAAATACAGCGAAAGAAAAGGATGGAAAGGCTTTATGGAAGTGTATGATATTTTTCACAGATTTGGTATTAATTGAAGTACCGGCGTAGAATCTTCAAAGTCCCTGTAGCTAGTTTGGACCTTTAATTACAAAGGTTGTTTTCTGATATATTTTTTAATTGTGGTTTCCTTTGTGTTAGATAAATTTATGTGCCTCCAATAGATGTTGGAAAGCTTTATTGTATTGTTTTTTAAGATAGCTCTACATTGACGGTATATGGAGACTTCATTTGTTTTTTTTTGTTTTGGGGGGGGGGGGGGAATGGTTTGGTTTACCCATTTGTGATGTGGTGGCGACGTCAAATATTAATGTGGACGTGTTCTATCTCGCTTAGTAAATGCCAGCTTCAAGTAATTATTTTAATGACCCCTCCCCCCCAAAATAAGATGGCAAGTTCTTTTTTCTTTGTTTCATGAATGAGTGGAATCCCTAGTTATCTGTTTGAACTTACAAATATGTATCACCTGGCTTTTATAGCCTTGTACACTTAGGTGCTTTCTTATCCTCATGATTTCAACCTCGCTACTTTTCATCCAGTTCTGCAATTATGGTTTAACCCTGCAGCCCTCTTGCAAGCAGAAGCTGTTTTTGCTGATTAGTTTGCTATCCATGAATCTCATTTATTATTGCAGTTTGATGCAATCTATGGGGATGCTAAGGGATGGGCTTGGAGATTTTGGTCTTTTCTACAATCATATGTACCTGGGGTCATGAATCCTCATAACAAAGTTGTTCAGCAGTGGAATCAGTTTTTTGTCATATCTTGTCTTGTTGCAATATTTGTTGATCCTTTATTTTTCTTCGTGCTGACTATCATGAAGGTTGGTATCTCTGTCTCCCCACCTTCCTCATTCCCTTCACTTCTTTCTGCACTCTTTCATGTTTGTGCCTGTGTATTTTTATTTTTTATTTTTTGGTCATCAAGGTAATACATTGATTGTAGTAACAAACTGAATAAAAGGATGCTTGCCCAGCTAAGTCACAAATGGGACAGCATCCCATGACATTGATGTTGACAACATAGTTATATTACGACAAAAGGACTAGTCTTCTTCAACCCCTTCAAACGATTCGCCTCCTAATGTTAAACTTGCCATCTACCAAACACGAAGCAGTGGACTTCCCCTTTGGACGACATACTTCGTCAATGTCATTTTGTTGAGCGTGGTGACAATCATCGTGTACCCAATGTTTGAGTCTCTTCCCATGTTTGCAGTTCTCCTTGCAAAAAGCAAAGAATTAGCATAAAAAATTTTAAATTCGTACCTGTCTCCCATTGTTGCTGGCTCAGCTGCTGGCTTTGCTACTTTTCTCCTTCGTTTTGGTTGAACAGTCTTCCTGCGATGATTTCGTCTCAACTCCTGATAACTTTGTCAAAGTTACTAGGACAATCTCAGTATACTCCCCGAATACACAAGTCTGTCATACTGGCATCAATTATAACATCATCTTCTTTAGGATGCAGAGTGTGCTTATCTGCAGGCAAGACTTGCTCTTCTGAAGTTGGTGTCTCTGTGCCGAACATGATCCACCATATGGGACATTGAATGTAACCTTTTGATAAGTTGAGTGGCGGAGATGGAGATATCTTCGAGTGCACATTTCCTTTGGTTTCCTTGAAGGTTGGAAAACAACTTCCATAGAATTGTCGTCTCCCATTAAAGGAGATGCGGGAGATGTTAGAAGGGCTGGTGCTAGCCACACTCTCGGCGCTTGTTGTAACTGTTAAAGTGGAACTGGAACTCAAACTACATCAATCAAGATCCGTGTCAGAGCCATTAGCTATACTGACTTCCCTTCCTAGTCCTGCACACTCTGTCATCAAGTCTAAGCTAGACCTTTCACTGGACACTGGACAGTTAGCAGATGCAGGGATATCACCTTCAACTGCGAATCGTATGCACTTTACCTCAGGATGTTGGGAAACCTCACTTCTACATAGCGCTGGTCGTTCACTTCCTTGCTTTCCCCATTACCAAATGGGATACACTCAACCAGCTTTGCAACAACAGCCTTGATCTTGGGTTCCTTATTTGGTTTTCAATCGAACCATCGCTCTGCATTGGCACATCAACTTGGTTGCCATCTCTCTACCTCACAGAACTAGCTTGTAACTTTGACAAGATCCCTTCACAATCTCTGGGTTTTTTTGTTCAACCCAGAGAGCATCTTTAAAGTTGCAAGTAGCTTGCTCAATGTTAGCTAAACCCAAGGCTGATTTGGCTCTCCTAAATAATGCTTTGGTGTTATTAGCTTCAAATTCAGGAACCAGGGAACAGAGATTGATAACCGACTAAAATTCGCCCTGTTTGAGATTTGAGGCTGCCAAGTTAAGGTTAAGAGTAATAGCCAAATGTCTAAAAAGGGCCTCATGAGCATCTGAAATAATGCAATTGAAGCAAAGAAGTTTAATGCCAGATTAGTAGTATGCTAGGGCGTCTCCGAAATCACAATTTTTGAAACATCTATATCCTTCGTCCTTCAAAAAACTAGTTTTTCGCAAGATTTCGTGAGTTCCTTCCATTTGAATAACAACTTCAGTAATTTCATCAGATTCATGGTTCTCAAGATGAGCATGAATAAGTGCGGATTGGAGGGGGTTATCTATCCCCCAATCTGGTAACAAATCCATGATTAAACAATCAAAAAAAATTATAGAAGGAAGTCCACTAATAGCCAACCAAAACAGAGGACAAAAAGACTGGATAAGACCAAGCTCCAAAATTCCCAAACTAACAAGTCAGAAATGACGCCCAATCTCAAATGTATGTGGTAAGTCCATGTGTTTACGTAGTTGTGCTTTATTTTGTATCACCGGAAATGAAGCTTAGGATGGTTCTGTTATTCTCAGACCACTCTTCCGTGTCCAAGTTCCTCCACAGCACCTACTAGGGCACCCTCTTGTGTGCTTTCTTCAAATTGATTGATACCACATTTGGACCTATGTTCCCATACCTAAGCTCCTCCACAACACCTCCATAGGCACTCTATCAAATGCTTTCTCTATATCGATGAACACCATGAGCATATGTTTTTTCCAATTCTTGTAAAATTCTGTAAGCCTTTTTATAAGATGGTAATTGATCTCCATGGCGTATGCCAACCTTTTTCTTCGAAATTGTTACTTCCTTCCTTAACTTGTTCTCAATTTTCCTTTTCCTAAGTGACCAAGTGGCTTGATACTTTCCTAGTTGCTGTAGCTTTATATATTATATAACCCTTCTTTTTCCATAATTGCATAAGTGCGTTAATCTTCCATGCTTGTGGTTTTTTTGCGGTCTTAAAAAATGACATTACATGACCTTTTTAACTAGTTGAACCTTTTTTTGCCTGAAATTTCCTGATTTCTACAGGCACACTACAATCTGGACTCGTGTTTTTCCAGTCTTCATCTTCTTTAATGCCTCAGATGCCCTTGGTCATAAACAGTGGCAGTTCCTAATACTTACCCTGTTGAAAAGCTTATAGATGTAACATTGCGATCACTCCTGTATGTTAGCTTCCTTCACTAGAACCTTGCTATTCTCATCCTTGGTGCATCTTATATTTTCTAAGTCTCTTGTTCTCCTTTCCCTAACTCTATCCAACTTGAATACCTCTTTCTTCTCCTTCTTACTCGCTAATCTTTGTATACCCTTTCATATGCATCGCTCTTTGCTATTGTGCTTGAATTCTTTTCTTCCTTTTTTGGCATCTTGTACATATTTAGCGTCCCTTTCTCATGTTAAATGTGCTGTTCATAAAAGTTATGTATGTGTCTTGTTTTTCCTTGACCTCCTCTTTCACTTTGTCATCCCATCACTTGGTTTCCTTGATTTTCCTACTATCGCATCTTGAAATTTCCAAGGTTTCCTGAGAAAACACCCAATGTATTTGTCCATGCCCCCCCCCCCCCCCCCAACAAAAATGGTGTCCATATCCCCATTTTGTTCCCAAGCCCCTCCTGCTTTAAATTTTAATCATCTCACACAACTTAGCTGCATTCTTGGGAGTTAGATTCCACCATTTAACTCTAACATTGTCCCCACTTTCCTTCTTCCCATTCCATCTCTTAATGTCTGCACATCCATGTCCCATGGTCTATATCACTCTATATTGTGTCATCAAATACTCACTTGGTATCACTTCACAATCTTTCCTTGTGGTTCTATTAGTCAATCGGAGTAGAAAATAGTCAATTTGTGTCTTCACGGCACCACTCTTTAATGCTACCAAAAAATGCCCCTGCTCGAAATGTGAATTAGCAGACTTTAACTGAAAATGCAGCAGCTGAGTCTAGAATTGCTCTGGAGTCCTTCCATGGTTGCTGTCCCATATCCAAAACCCCATTGCGTCCTATCATACCCATCTCCTTCTGTTCCTATCCGCCCATTAAAATCTCCTTCTAAAAAGTCCTTCAATTTATGATGTACTCTAACTAATCTCATGAGGTTCCATCCAAACTTGTCTATTAATTTCCTCCTCTAACCCTGATTAGGGAGCATATGCATTAACTGCTTTTGGAGATCTTTGACCCTATCACTAAATTAATTGTCATAATGCAGTCACTTTGGCAGTTTGCCTCTACCATTTCGTCCTTTAAATCTGTGTCAACAGTAACCAACTCTAATCTCCTTATTGAAAAGTAGCAACTCCTTTCTGCTCTTGTTAATCCCTAAATACCATAACTTGTACCCATCAATCTCTTATGCCGTAGTCGCTCCCCATTTAGGTGTAATGAGTCTAATGAGCTAATGACCATCATTTTGGGAGGTATTTAGATGAGTAATTGTCAGATATCTTGGAGAATTTTCTTTAGAATCTATGTATACTTCATGGATTGATCATGACCCAGTGGCGTCTCCCCCCCCCCCCCCCCCCCCCAAAAAAAAGATCCTTGGTGCTAGATTTGTTGTTATGTAACCCTTGCATCCCAAGAGGAATGTCAACTATTCCTTTGGATGCCCCAAATTTTCTACCACCTTTAGAATCACTGTGATCCACTTATTGACTTCCTAGATACCTCTTTTTTTAATTTTTGGATGAGTAATCAAGAGTTGTATTGACATTTTTTAACTTTACTGTCTTGACATTTATTAGTTTGAGAAACATCGACTATCAGTATAGAAAACCAAAATTTGTGCAGAAACTTGTCCAATCAACTTAAAAAGGACATTTTCAGGGAGGAAATGGAGGACTGATATTTGGTGCATTACATTCAAAAAGTTAAGTCTGCGTTTATTTCTTAAACTCCATTTAGGAGACATTCTATAGGGATGGCGTGTATTACTCATTTTAGATAACAATGATAATTTGTCATATATAGGAGCAATTTAGTCAAGCTCATTGTAGTGCATATCTCCATTAGCAGTATATAGGAAGCTGAACCTCAGGTTAGTATTGTGAAATAGCATCTAAATCTCTCAACATCAGTCATGAAGAATGTGCTGTCTTGAAACAATTTTTTCGAGCCCCCCCTACTTATTTACTCCTATAGCTGGCCATTCATGCTGCGTCATATCTTCCTAACTACAGGAGGAAAAATGCATAGCTGTTGACAAGGGTATGGCAATCACAATGGTGATCTTAAGGAGTATAACTGATATCATCTACTTATTTCACATGCTTCTTCAGGTGAGCAGTTCATAATCTACCGTTCAAGATGTTGATGAAAATTACGATAATTCATTAATTTTAGTTATAAATTATAATGAAGCTCGATGTGGTTTCATCACTAAACTTTTGACGAGGAGTTCAACCTGTTGGCATCCTTTGTAGTTGGGTAGAGTCCAAGTAGTAGAGAAGTCCATCAGTATGCATACCTCAAGTAAAAATTAATTTGTATATGAAACTTCCGCACCTTAAGTTGTACCAGATTTAGGCCAAGGCGTGGTAATCTGTCTGAAATTGTTGTCTCATTTGCTTGATTGAATTTGGGTTGATTATCTTCACTACCTTAGGCTTCCAACTTGGCCAGATATTCTCTCAGAAATGTCTCAGAATTAATGGCATATGTCAGTACCTATTTTTTCCCTGTCATATGTTTAAAGTTTCGGTTACTTATCAATATGTTTTGCAGGTTTGGGGTGAAGGAGCAGTAGCTCTCATAGGCCATTACATGGTGTATGTGATTGGTGGGAAATACCATGTTTGCTTAGCTTAGTACTTACTGCAGGAATGCATGTGGAAGAAGAGTGGGGTTTTTTCAGACTTTCTGTGAGCTAAAATTTCAGGAGATATTAAGGTTGTCTTATGTGTAGAGGTCAAATCTGGTGAACTTGAGTCTGTTTGGCTCCAGCAACTTTTAAATGCCCATTTTACTCATAGATATCTAGATTCTTTCATTTCAAGGCACAGTTATCACCACTCCATCATTAGGAAAATCATGCAGCAAGTGATCAGTTCATAACTCATAATATCTGTCTTCCTGTCTTCATATGATTACGAAAGACTATATGTCTTCGCTCAAGGAATTTTTCTGCTGCCTTCATTTTGTCGAATAACTAACTAATTGAATTTCATATTACAGTTCAGGCTGGCTTATGTTTCCCCAGAATCCAGGGTCGTGGGTGCTGGGGACTTGGTTGATCATCCAACAAAAATTGCTCTTCATTATCTTGGTGGATTTTTCCTTATTGATATGTTTTCTGTACTGCCCATCCCTCAAGTAAGATTTTCTTCTGCATAACTTGGTTTCCAATTGATCTAAAGTTGAGCTTTGTCCATCTTGAGTAAAAATAAAATGTCTTTCCTAACCTAAACTTACATGATGTGTTGTGAGGTTTATTGATTAATGATCTGCTTTTCATGTGACTGGTTTTTGTTGAATGCACACTTTTATTAGTTTGTTGCACATTGTATAATTTTTCTTTTCCCCCGGAAAATCAATGAAACCAAAAAATGCTACTGATGTCTCATTCCTGAGATGGTAAGGCTGTTGTGGTTCATGAATTGAGGGATCAAACACTATATTGCTAATCCAAATTATTTTGTCTGCTCATTTAATTCTAAGTCAAAAGTCCTGCAAAGAAACCTTTTGTTTGAATTGCATTTTTGCATCGATGATGTGGATGCCAATAGAGGTTCTTAACCTATACGTTCCAGTTGCGAGGTTGCCTTCCATTTGAAGCGTAAACCATTTTAGGCAAATGGGGAAATTGGACATGCCTGACACTGATTTATGATGCATTCCCATACTAAGCATCGTCCCTGATATTGATCATCCATTTTCATATGCAAAGACCGTAGTGGATTCTTGCTGTTAAATTTTACATCAATTAGGCTTTCAACAAACGAGTCATGTATATAAGCTCAAATGAGGTACCAATCCAAAACCAATTGGCAATAGGTGGAGTAACTCACAAGCTTATGTACATACTCAAACCCTTTAATTTTATCAATGTGAGACAACACCTACTTTCATATTCTTTGTATTTTATCAATATGGAAAAATACCACTTTCATACTCCACCACTTGCATACCTACAACATAGGTTCAACTGAGTTTCACTATTGCATATTTGTAAAATCGGAGGGCCAACTATTAGAAAGAGTAAGAAACTCTGAGAATTTTGTTTCCCTGTTGGTCAAATTGATTGATATTGCTACTTGCCTAATTGCTCTGTTATTGCCTTCTTTCTTTGTTTATTTAATTGGGTTTGGTATTGCGTTCATTTGTACTGACTATGTCTCCTATTTCTTTCTTTTTACACCATTATTCATGTAATGACAAAATTGGAAGCAAAATCCTACTAAATACGGGTAATTTTTTCCCACGGTAAGATGGCCAGGAAGAATCCCCATCACTATTGGGACACCCAAGTGTGGAAGGCCTTCTTTCGCTGTGCGTCTCTGTGTGTGTGTGTTTTGGGGGGGAGGGGGGACAGATTTTGTGTGTGTGTTTTTTTGGGGGGGGTTCAAGGGCAGATCTACATGTAGCCCAGGGGTGTACACCCCTGGCCCAAAAAACATTCTAATAAACTATGTTAAAAGGGTGAAAAACAGTGTAAGTGGACACTCATAACAAAAAGGCCCAAAAGCCTTGGACAGCCCTTGCATCATGCTAACTAGCAGGCCCAAGTATCACTATCAACATTTCTTTAATGAAAGCTACAGACTACAGCTGTCAAGGGCAGCTCGGTGCACAAGCATCCCGCGTTCACGCAGGGTCTGGAGAAGGGCCGCACCCCAAGGGGTGAATTGTAGGCAGCCTAATCTGACTTTGTCAGGGGCTGATTCCACGGCTCGAACCCGTGACCTTTTGATCACATAGAGACAACCTTACCGTTGCTCCAAAGCTCCCCTTCTATGAACTACAGCTGTCAAATGCATTATATTAGATAAAATAATAAAATTAAATTTATTTTGTATCTCTCTTCCTCTCCTCCTCTCACGCCACCATCAAAGCAGGCCCAAAAGCCCAAATTGAATTTTTTTTTCTTATTCACGCCACTGCTCCTTTTTCATTCAAGTACCTTTCTAGTAACATTATATTACCCAAAAACAATATGCATCACTGTGATAAAAAAATAAAAAAATTGATGATGACCCATCAAAGAAATGAAGTGAAAATGGGACAGGTTTGGTTAAATTTGGTTTTTCATTTATTTATTTATTTATTTTCTTTTGAAGAAAAGAACTTACAAGCAGCCTGGAGAAAATGCGTAGAGTAATTTATTTATTTTCTTTACTGTGTATATAGTAATGAACGTTAGCAGGTGGACACCCCTGTTCTAATTGTCTAGATCCGCCACTGGGGGGGTGCTTAAAGATTTGGTTGTTGATGTAGCAACAATTTATTTCAACAAAAAGGAAATGATGACAATTGTGAAACAAGAATTGTGTTTTGAATATCTTTGAGACACTGATGTCAACTCTTGCATCAGATCTTGTGTGCGCGCCAAAGTTCTTTTTTTTAAAATAAATTTCTTTTGTTTGGTCTTCTGCCAGAATGGGCTTCATTTATCGATACTACTCTTTTTGGGGGGGGGGCTATTAAATTGAAAGTTTACAGATTTTACGTTATTTAACATAATTACCTGATAATAACTTAAGGCAAATATTTATCCCAATTCTATGGGTTTTCAACCGATTAAAAGGAAAACAACTGTGCTTCTTTTTTCTTTCTTTTTTTTTTTGGAGGGGGGGTTTGGGTTTGGGGAAAAAAGGGAGGGAGGGGGAGAAATCTTGGGCAAGTTAGCATTAAGAGTGCCATATCATACAACTGATACACTAAATCAAAGACCGCATCCATAAAAGCTTGTAAGGTTTGCTCATTTGCACCCAAATGTCCACATCTGACATCTTTTGATGTGATGAAAATAGAGCCCTGGGATAGCTTTAACAGAGCTCTGACATAGTGCTTTGAACCCATGGTTCATATCCTCTGTCTTTGAGCCAAGGGCGAACTGCTTGATCCATTCGGGAAAAGAAGGTGCATACCAAGTATGATTGCTTTAGCTCGCCATTTGGTAATTGGCAGCAGTGCATTTTCAGATTGGAAACAGTACTGTTTTGTACTGAATGTGCACTGGCTGATGCAGGACAGTACGTTGGCTGACATAAACAAAAGGAAAGCTGCTTTCCATTGGTGCAACTGCTAGGGGACTGAGATGACCGCCTTTATCTTGTTTTTATGCTACATGCTGCATCCTGCCCTAGCAGGACTTTGGGCATCGGTTTGGTTATTGTCCTTTTGAGAGCCACCAATTTGGCCCTAATTACTATGAAATTGTAGTTATGATGTTTAGTCTCATTCCCGAGTATATTTCTCTCAATGGCTGTCAAAAGTTTGATAATTAGAACGCATGTATTTTCAATTTCAACGATAAAATATGCCTTTGCCTGTTCTGTGAAAATATTTTCCAAAAAGCAATCCTTGATTCCCTGTCCTTTGTCAACACATATTCTATTTTTTTCCGAAATTTTGTATCTAAAGATAAGTACACTTTCAATGCAGCTATGAAATTTTGTATTGCATTTAGTCCATTTATTTTCGTGTAGATTATCTGGTTTATTTGATGCTTTGATTGCTCATTTCATTGTTGCATGCTTTAAAAGGAACTTGCAGGTAATGTGGTTGCTTGTGTTCAAGTTCTTGCTTTGACTCCTTATCCTTCACATGACTTGCAGGTCATAATTTTGTCTATTGTGTCAGACCACTTGGGTTCACCTGGTGCAAATTATGCCAAGAATCTGATACGTGTTGCAATTCTTGTTCAATACCTGCCAAGATTGTATAGGTTTCTGCCTTTATTAGTGGGACAATCAACCACTGGGTTCATATTTGAGTCAGCGTGGGCCAATTTTGTCATTAATATCCTCACATACGTTTTATGTGGACACGGGGTGGGATCTTGCTGGTACCTTTTTGGTTTACAGGTAAGTGACTTCTCGCATTACCCTACTGAATTGTTATTTGAATTTCGTCATTTGATTGTGGATGCCTGGACAGTAAAAGTTCTTCTCTTTTGGGAAGTCCAGATGTTTGTCCGTGTTACAGCATGAGCAATGAGTTCTTTTCTGGTCTTTTTTTGCAAAGTTGTTAAAGCATTACTCGTTCAAGTCGGACAAAAGCAAAAAACACGCCAGTTCTTCTTATATCCGGCAGCAGTAACCCAGAATAAATACTTTTGTATTAAAAGGCTCCTGAGATTGTCCTTGTAATAAGTTTAATTGCACAAGGACTTCTTGTCAGAAGCCACTTTTTTCAATCAGCTATTTTTTTAGAATAGGGGCTCCAAATGGACATACAGAAGGGACGTTTCCCTAGAGCCGTCTATTTAAAAAAAAGCTGGAATTCATTGTGTTATCAAGGTAGAATTTATTGATAATGGAAACAGTAAGTCAGAAACAAATGGAAGCACCTATATTTTTAGGGAAGCAATACCGATTTTAGGAGAATGAGAAAATTGTTCTCCATCAAACAAGTCCTAGAATAACTCCAATAAGGAAGATAAGACTAATCTAATAGGAAACCCTAGTCTAATTATCTGCCAAAAAAACTAAGTCTTCCATATTTTAAAATTTAAAAAAGAAATCCTGAAGATAGCATTGAAAACAGAAATCCTTCTCTCAAGCAAAACAGATACTCGAAGAAAACCCTTGTCTTTGTCCTCTCCATCATTCTCTTTGGGTTGTACAATACTGATGATTATCCAGAAGGAAAGATATGTTCCTCCTCAGGACAAGCTTAAAGAGGAGACAGTTACATCTAGCAAGTAGGTATTTCATGTGTCGATGAGGAAAAATTGGTCAATCGCCTCCTTGTTCATCTTCTGTGGGTCATCTTTGTTGTGGATTTTGTCTCCCTCCTTGAAGTGGGTTAGTTGGGTTCAACCTTTCCATGCCAAAGATGTATCAGTGAGGTGGAGAAGAAGACTTATCGCTGTTGGTAATGTGTTAATTCCATCAATTTTCTATTGGCAATTTAACACCAATACATTATTCAAAGACCAACTCAACCAAAAGTTAAACTGATGGTTGAAGACCCAGGAATAGGTTTATACTCTAACACGTTCCCTCACGTGAATGCCATTTAGGCTTGAAGTGTGGCAGCTGCAAAGGCTCCCCTTACCTTGCGCAATAAATCAATATGGAGGCTCCTGCGATTTGAACTCGAGTCCTCTCGGTCAGAAAAGCTCTAATACCATGTTCAAAGACTAACTCAACTAGAAGTTTAAACTGATGGTTGAAGGCCCGGGAATAGGTTTATACTCATAACATATATGAGTATATTTGTAAGTTGTAGCATAGAATTTCATTGGCAATGTTTATCCTCTCATTCTATGATCAGTAATCGTATGTAGCAGTTACAACTCTAATTGAAGAAACAAGTGGGCGAAGACAACAGCATACTCGAAGAAAATAAATGTTTTGTGGGAATAGCCATATCAAATTTAGAAACACAGTGAACAAGAGCTTAAATATATTGATGGCACTAACTATGTCAAAAATTTGTAACTTATTGTTTAGAAGACTATATTTCAAGAAACTTACCAGTTAAGTGCGCTTGTGTGTAGTAGTGTTGAGATGGCTGACCTCTTGATAACTGTCTGGCAAAATACATCAGAGAATGCAATTTTCGGACTGACCGGCACAAATAGAAGTACCAACAATAAAATTTTCATTGGTATCGTTTCAGAACTATAACAGCATGTGTTTTTCCAACAGGAAATACATGTTGGAATAGCCAACCCCAACAGAGTTTTCGCATTGGTATTGTTTAGTACTTGCACCAGAATGTGTTGTTGGAAAAAGCTTTACTGACACAGGCTCTCTCCTGCATTGTGACCAACAGAAATATTTCTGTTGGCATAGCCTTTGCCAGTAGGAGATTGAGGCTTAGTCTTGTTGGTACAGGCAACTTTTTTGTAGTATCCATCTTACCTTACCTAATTTTGACCTCTGTGCTTCATTGTTGTATCCTGAAGTCTATACGATTAATCATGGTATTTCATTGTTTTTAAATGAAAGCTTTTCTGAGATCTGCTGACTTGCACTTTCCAGAGTTTCTGTTGTTAGCATTTTGCATATGTGTGATCTTTGATTGCACTGATGAAAAAAATGCAAAGAGCACTCTTCTTCAATTGGCATGGGAATTGTGGATTTTTCTAAGATTTTCAATGCCAATGTCATTGATTCTGTATTTCTGTTGACTTAACTGGTGAGAAGGGGAAAGCGCATTGGAATTTTGAAGATTTCTAACTTTTCCTCTCTCTTTCTCTATCTCACACACATGCACTTTCCTTTTTCAGAGAGTGAATCAATGTCTGCGAAATGCTTGTCACTTCTCTGGGATTGAATCATGTGTGGCTTTCATAGATTGTGAACATGGGAATGCACAAAGTCACCACCGACCGGTGGACTTGGAGAACTGGAAAAGAAATCAAAATGCTACTGATTGTTTTATATCGGAAGACGGTCCCTTTGATTACGGAGTATATCATAGAGCAGTGAACCTTGTCGCACAACAGACCTTTGCAAAAAGATATGTTTATTCCTTGTTTTGGGGATTTCAGGTACCTCTCGTCTTCAAAATTGTCTCAAAACATTCAATTGTTTGTCTTCCGCATGGATTTCTACTGGATCATGAATCTGAAAGGAAGACATAAAATGGATTGCTATGCAAATTGGTGGCCTATTGTCTGAGTTCATCCACTTTCTTGCTAAAAACATTTCCCATCATCGTGTAACATGTGAATTGTTAGGCATAAGATATCCACTGTGTCTTATATCTCATGTTCCTTTCTTTGCATCCTATGTTCATCTATCTTTCATTTCCGCTTGTGGAATGAATGCGCATGGTATTTCAAGGGAAAGTGAGACACGCGAAACTTGTTCTACATCAAATGAGTCGTCAAACAGCTGATCCTGGACTCACAAAAACGTCTTAGCACCCAGTGAGATCAATTTTTGTTTATATGCAGCAAATAAGCACTTTGGCTGGGAATCTTGAACCAAGCTACTTCATTTGGGAGGTCCTTTTTACAATGGCTATAGTTGGACTTGGCCTCTTGCTTTTTGCTTTGCTCATTGGAAACATGCAGAATTTCCTTCAGTCACTTGGTCGTAGGTATAAGTTTTTGAAGTTCTTATTATGAAGCCAGTTATTGCTCTGTTGTACTGTGGATTCATGTCTTCAATGTAACATTTAGATTCTTATCGTGACAAAGTCTAACAGGGTTGTGGCATATATGTTAATTGTGTCATTTATGTCCTGATAATTATAAAAAGGACAAAAAAAAGGGTGGATTCCTGCTTTACATATTTGATAGTGTTGTGAAGTCGGATAAGGTTTTGGGACACTTTCTCCCTGTGCTGCTTTACTGATGAAGAGTTTTTGTTTTTTTGGGGGGGGGGGAGCACTGGCTTGATTGTATGCATCTCCGAGTCCGTTTAAAGGCCCCTCCTTGGATGCCCTTTCCCATATATCAATTAAAGTAAATTGAAGTTCTGCTAGTGGACCTCTTTGGATTTAAACATGAGATTGGTGCATGAAGCCAACTTTTACAGTGTTGAGCTTGTTGGGGCCTTGTTGAATAGGTTTCTATTCTGATTAATGGTGATGCTGATGTAGATATCAATTTAGAAAATAGAGTTGACTACCACATTGTGAGCCTCAAAATTTACATATTTGAAAAATTACTGCTTTTTAAGTCAAGCTCAATTTTTGAGGCTACTTTCTTTTTGAAAAAATTATATAGGTGGACGTTTGGAATTATTTGCTCATGTAAGGGCTTTATTGTGTAGCGCAATGTATGATAGTACAATGTATATGGCAGTGCTCTTAGTTTTAGAGAAGAGAAGACAGGAAAAGGTGTATTGAACTCGTAAGGAGAGTCTGCAGCAGTAGCAGCTCTTTTTAATAGATGTCTTAGTGTCATGCTTTAGATGCTATATATGTGGTAAAGACACCCTCCTTGGGGGGGGGGGGGGTGACTATGCTATCAGTGTATCCACAAAATTTTCCCAATGTTCTGGAATGTGTGGACTAATGTTTTCTGCATTGCTTCCAGGAGATTAGAGATGTCACTGAGGAGACGTGATGTTGAGCAGTGGATGAACCGTCGCCGCCTGCCAGAGGAGTTGAAAAGGTACATTGATTTTTAGCTTATTATCTGAAACCTCAAGCTTTTAGGTTTCAGTTCCTAATGTATTTAGTATGGAGGAGATCTTACCATGTAAAGGTGCAAAATAAAGGGATTATATCGGGCACTGCAGTTGCTGCCTTACAAGGTCATGGCTTATGTCACTCACTTGGCCGCAATTGTGTAGCGCATATGCTCGGGTGTCGGAGTTTCCCCTTTTTGAAAGATTTTGCACATATTAGTCAAAAAAATGAACTGTCTAGAGTTCAACCTCATTGTTAAGAGTATCAGGTGTCTATATGGAGGTGAAATGAGAACCAAAATAATTCAGGTCACCAGCCTATGTTGTCAATTAAGAACAGTTTATGCTCGAATCAGAGTATTTGAAACAAGAAATGGAATTTGTTTTTGGAGGAACTAACTTGGGCTTTCTGTTAAGCTAGTTTCGTGAAAGAGATACTGGTGCGATGTATTTGTATTGCAGCAATGTGGCCTAATGTCCATGTTACTAGTAAATGCTCCAAAGAAAGAGGCTGTGTTTTCCTCTGTCTGTTTCCTTTTTGTTAAAATCTTACAGCAACATGTTAAAATGAGCATGTAGTCATTGTGCAACTTTTCAACTTTGCATTGTTGTTGAGCAAGGCAAAATGCGTCGTTAGATTTTCCTTCTTTCATTGTTAATGAAGAAGACTTTAGAGTTACCTCTGTTCCAGAACTTTTCATTTCTCTTTCTCAAACTGATGCCTCAATTCAATGTGCATTGGCTTGATGTATCTTATGTGAACGCAGAATTTTTTAATTATATTTCACTGGGGACAATACATAATGATTTTGCTCTGGTGCACCTGCTGAATGAAGCTCCATTATTCGAGGCATCTAAGATTTTCTATGACGAGAGTATCACTTTCACTAGTTGACTAGGAGTGCTCAATGAGGACAGAATTAGATCAGATCCATGAAGAGCAGATAATGTTAATCCAATTCGTACACTGGATAAAGAAATTTCGCTGATGCCTTCCCCCCCCCCCTCAAAAAAAAAATCATTTTGTAATGACACCACTGCAGGAAAGTACGAGAAGCAGAACGTTACAGCTGGGCTGCTACTAGGGGTGTCAACGAGGAGATGATGATGGAAAATCTGCCTGAAGATCTTCAGAGTGAAATTAGACGCCATCTCTTCAAATTTGTTACAAAGGTAAGTTCCATTTAGTCTGTTTGAAATGAATTCTTTGAAATTGAGATTAGACTGGAATCTGCAGGGTAAGACTTAAAGTGGTCATTTTTCCTCTATTGTCTTCTTATATCTATGTTTCAGTGATTGGTTCTCCTTTGGATGTGTGAGTTCTGATGTACTGCAGGCTAGTTCTTTTCGTGGGTAAATTTTGGTTCCGACTCCCATTCCATTCCTTCCCAGTTCCTCCTGTTCCCTCCCACTCCTAACACCTTGATATCAATAATTCCATCTTTCGCCCACTCCACTCAATTCCTTCCCACTCCACTCCATTCCTTCCCATTCCTTCTTAGTCCTGCAAGAAAAATACCATTCCTTCCCACTTCGTTTCGTTCATTCCCATTCCATACCTGCTCTATCCCTATGAAAAGAACAGTGGGGTTGTGTCACTAACAGTGGCACATTGTGATTATCTGGCTAGCATGTATAGCGTGCTGTACAATATTTGAACTTTTGAACGAGTCCTGAATATCTTATGGTCCTAGTAGATTGTGATCATTGTTAACGTTCACTGCAAGAAGCTAACTTTTTATTTGTTTATTTATTTTTTGTTCTTTCAAAACTTACAGAATCATCAGGTTTGATTTCATTCAAGTTCATGATACAGTTGTCCGATTTTTCACATGAAAATGGGTCCAATAATATTTCTTGGCCTCTACATATTCCAATTTCCAAATGAAATTTTACAAATGAGTTCTCGCTACTTGTTGTAGACTTTAGGATCGATATTCGATGGACTGTGTATGGATGAATTCTTAGGAGTTGACACTTCCTCGTGGCATGTATGACAGAGTCACCATAGAACATTATGCCTTTGGTAACATAAATCTAGGTCATTCTATGTTTCATTACTTACTTTAAAGCCGTTCGCGCATTCTGCTGTATTTTTTCTACAGGTCCGAGTTTTTGCTTTGATGGAGGAAATGGATAAATCAGTTTTAGATTCTATCTGTGAGAGGCTGAGGCAAAATACGTACATCAAAGGCAGCAGGATTCTACATCGTGGAGCCTCCATTGATAAGATGGTTTTCATTGTAAGAGGAAGGCTGCAAAGCGTCGGGGAGGATAATATTAAAGCTCCCTTGTCTGAGGGAAAAGTTTGTGGCGAGGAGCTTCTTATGTGGTGCCTTGAGCATTCTTCGGAGTATAAAGGTGCGTTAAGCACTCATGTGAGTCTTAAATGATTTTCGTCCCAAGAATGCATGCTGCACTGCCTGAAACTTTTGCTGCATCAACTAATAGATAGTTTCTCATACTTGTTTTATGACCCTGGCAGAGAGCTTCATGCAAAAGCCTAAAGTCTCTTTCTTTTCCCTACCTGTGTGTGCATTATCATGCTTGTACTACAAAACATTTGAGCCTCATGAAATAATACCTGGACTTCTGTATCAAACAAGCTTCCTCTTACCAACTATAGCAGTTCAACTCGGAACCCTTGACTGAACTTTCATCCCTATCTCCTCCTTTTTTTAAATAAGGAAAAGGTTAAAAAAAAAGGGGAGCCCGGTGCACAAGCATCCCGCGTTCACGCAAAGTCCTGGGAAGGGCCGCACCCCAAGGGATGAATTGTAGGCAGCCTAACCTGACTTTGTCAATGGCTGATTCCACGGCTCGAACCCATGATCTTTTGGTCACACGGAGACAATCTTACCGTTGCTCTAAGGTTCCCCTTCTTAATAAGGAAAAGGTAATATATCATAAATGGATAATGAAAGATTGGATGCAAGGCTAGCATCCTCTGAAAGACTACAAACATCCAAAATACAAAATATCCACGCACTCAGGCACATCAAAAGAGGATGAGCGAATCTTCTCATCATTCCCTTATATTTCCCCTATTTTATCACTAGAACCACTATAAGATTAAGTCAAGCAGTGTTTTCTTGTAAGTTGCTTTCTGTGGTACTCCACACCTAAGAAAGTATATGTGTGTAACTTAAGTAAGTACAATCACCTTCTGCTTGAAAGAGGAACATATGGGACCAAAAGTTTTCTACACAAAGCCTTGATAAGCTCAATCCAGAAGCATTTGGCAACTTTGCAGACCAACTCTTCATTGCATCACAGAAAGCTTCTTTCTTAGAAGTGAGGCATCTAAATATTTGATGGGTAGAACCATAGTTACTGGATTATCTCAACCCCCCGGTGTACCACGAACCGATTCGCACGATCCAGAACACAATACTTTAGCGTACCAATTCCCCAAATCTGGCGAATTCAGCGAAACCATCTCCTATCTCAATGGTATTGCATATTTTCGTGGTTCATAGGCCAAATTTTGAAGAAAATGAAAGGATTTTTGAGGTTGCCGTGAATGAGCAAGCGTTTTACAGAGCAAAACAAGAACAAGAGAGAGTGAGAGAGAAGGAAATAAGGATCAATCTGAAAATGTTGGCACATGGGGGGGAAGGGAAGAGAGAGAACCTTCATTATTGAATCATTTTACGATATGTGAAGTTTTGAATTGGAGGACTAGATGTACTAATAACGACCCTCGCGTCTCGGATTCTCCACTAGGCGGCGAATCTTGTACCTGAATCCGTCCCTCGTACTAGAGCGTCCCACGTTCTAGGCAACTATGGGTAGAACCCATTCAAGCTTTTTGGAGCACTGTTATGATTAGTTGCTTACAGATCCATCCACCCCTTCCAATGGAAACAGCATTTTCGAATTTGCATTAAATCAGAGACTGATGAAAACTTATAGAAGTGTGTAAACAAAAGCTGAATAGATCAGACATCAACCCCTGTGAAGATGCCTGCTTTGAAGCATTGAGGAATATAATTGGACGCTAGTCTACTTTCAAGAGTCCTTATGCATTGGGTAAGTACTCCTGAGTATGACGTTCTATAGAGGGACGTTGGGTTTCCCATCTTCTTGTCTGAGACTCCTTTTTGCATGGACAATTCAGTGAGCTTCCCATTTATGTGAGTTACAGCAGCCATTGCTCCCTTTGCTCTCAGGCTTCCAATGCTTAGTCCGTAAATGATTCGATGAGCAGTATTACTGAAGCCTAGTTCATCCCTCCACTGACTACTTTGTAGTATGTAATGCAATTGCACAGTTCTGCATGCAAACATGTGCACATAAATCTTGATTTCATGTAATCGCTTTTGACCCTAACTTAATTTTTCATATCTGGCTTCCTGGTTGGCCATCTTCATTCTTTCGTCCAGTTGTATCTTCGTCTGCGAGGATGTGAAATATGAAAAATCATTGTGCTCACTACATATCTTAATGGACCCACTTTTGCAGGTGGAAAAAAACTTAGAACTTCTGGACAACGGTTACAAAGCACCAGGACTGTAACATGTTTAACGAATGTTGAGGCTTTTGCCCTTAAAGCAGTAGATCTCCAAGAAGTCACAAGTCTGTATTCAAGAATCTTACGAAATCCACGGGTTCAAGGAGCCATAAGGTTTGTATAAAGCCACATCTAATATCTCCGATATCTTTAATTTGGTTTTCAGTTTCCGCTGTGTCTATTCTTGACTTTACGTGATATGTTCTACTGCTGATATGAGTCATATGACTTTCTGGTCTCTGATTCCAGAAAAGTGAAGACTGCAGACTTTACCAACTTTGTTCAACTTCAAGGAACAGATTGCTGAATGGAATAAAAATGTAGTTTGAGAAACATTTTAGTCCACATCATAATTAGGCAATGGTGATGTTGGGCTAAAAAGGAAAAAAGAAAAGAAAAAAGAAAAAAAGCATTAAAGTTTGTGAACAGTTTAGTTCACATTCCAAAACTGACATTTTCTAGTTGTCCCTACTTTGGATCCTGTTCTGTGTCTTCTGTTAATATGTCAAATTGCCTGATCAACTAGAAATGTTCGTTAAACCACCCAATCTGAGCGAGAACCTGTTCTACTTCCAGGAACGTTTCCCCCTACTGGAGAAGCTTTGCCGCAAGGCAGATTCAAGTTGCGTGGAGATACAGAATGAAGAGACTGAATCGCAAACAGACCACTAAGGGCGAGAAGGGCTGATGTAAAGTAATGCGTTGCTTCTATAAACTGAGAGGTGTGGCTATGAATTATGACAGAAGAAACCTTGACTTATATCATCTCTAAGTGAAACTTGATTAACGGAACAGCAAAAGTTTTTTTTCTAATGGATGTCGCATTTGGAAAGTGGCTGGCACCAATCTATTGCTGTAATGTGATTTTCTGGTGTTATACACCTTATATGACAAATGACAGGAGGGCAGCACATATCACTGCCAAATGACAGTGGCTTTGGCTAATTGCACTTAATTGACAATAGTAATGAAGAGTGTTCTATGTACTTCTTAACCTATATTGAAGTGCCAAGTATCCGACATAAGTTCCAAGGATAAGGATTCAGCTCGACCATTTTTTCCAAAAAACACATGGCATGTTTTTATAATAAAATGGTGGACCACATGTTCATGTGAACAGCAAGAATTGAAGATAAAATCAAGAGGTTTGGGTACCGGTGATGATTGCTCGTCCAATTGATGATTTAAGTCAGGAGTCAAGGGATAATTCCGACCGGAGCAATATTAGATAAAGTCGTCCGACTACGTTGAGATATGGTTGACAGAATTACATTGATCAATCCGTGTGCTGTGAATACAACACATGCATCAACATTGGTACAACTCTAAATTCAAATCCAAATCAATACGTAATCTCACACAAGTTCATAGCATTCGCGAAGTAATTTCCCTGTGTCAAATACTTGAGATATGGTTGACAGAATTACATTGACCAATCCGTGTGTTGTGAATACAACACAGCATCAACATTAGTAAGATTCTAAATTCGAATCCAAATCCATACATCCGAGTCTCACACAAGTTGATGTAACCGCCGAGGGTCCAAGCTAATACTCAAATTAAGAGTGAAAGCTCACAAGCCAAGGGAGATTACAATCATGAGAAAACCAAAGAAATTGTGATGAATTATGCTGGTTGTGATGTATTTGTCAAGGGAAGGATGAAACCAAGCTAAAACCCACCAAGTACACGACCTAAGTAAGTGAAAGGAGAAGACTTGATGGGGCACGGTCGTGCCTTAGGACATGGCCTGGCCGTGCCAAATTTCTGCTCACAAAATCCAGGGTTTCCCACTTTGCGCAGTTTGAATGCTTTTCAAGTTTGGTTTGCATACAAGCCCTTTGGTGAGTTAGGAACCGTGGAGATGGATATGAATGGAAGGGAATGGAATGGAAAAATGAGGGGATGCAATGAATATACTAAGTGAATGAGATTAACTTAATAGTTCAAGCTAATAACTTCACTTAGAATTTGTGTAGTTGAAACTAGGATAGGATAGGCTAAACTCAATGTTTGGATACAGATATCACCACCAAACTTAAGTTTAGAGTCTTTAACCTTGGATTAAGATACAGAAACACCACTTAATTCAAGATTAAAACCTACTTGATCACCACCTTAATTGACTAGATTAAGGATAAGCAAGTTGGAATTTGGTTGCACTAAGGCATGAAAGCACAAAGCTCTCAAAGAGGTTTTTGACTCAAATCTGATTTTTTTTCATACATGGCTATGTGCTTCTTTAAATAAAAGAACCTTAGCAAGTAGCCACACAAGCACACACCTCATCTTTCCCTCCTAAGGAGGAAAGGTATTAAGAACTAAACAAGCTGATTTGTGCTAATCTAAATTACAAGCTTGCTTAAACTAATCTAATACACTCTAAACATAAAGTAAAACAATACTAATACTTATTATACATTAATCTACTCTTAAACTAAGCTTAATACATGCTGAGATTTTGCTGAACTCCCATTGATTAGCCAAAAGGCAAGAACCCCTTTACGGCTGGCCAATCACATGCAAGAACACAATTTGCTGCCTTTGCTTCCCATTGGTTGCTCTTTTCAAGAGTAACTCTTTTCGCAGCTGATCATTGAGCTCCTAGAAGGCTAGGGACGTGTGCCCCTCAGCATGGGAAGGGAGGAAACCCTTTGGAGAAGGAAAGCTAATTGCTGCTGTAAGCTGGAGTGTGCTGGCAGGATGCAGGGTCTGTTTGCAGGCCACGTTTTCTAGGGCAAACGTGATCATAACTTGTGGTGCCACACATGGTTGGAAAGCTTGAGAAGTCCTCTAACAGCTCCAAGTGAAATTACTCAATTTGGAGTTCATTTTCCTGATGAAAACGTCAAAATGGCCAGACTGGTCTGAACCGGGTCTTAGTCTGCACAGTTTGAAAGATTGACCTGGTTCTTCATCTTCCACTTGACTTAACTTGATTTTATCACTTGGACCACGTAACTAACATCTTGGGGACCCAAAAAATGTAAAAATACAAGACTCAAACCAAAATATATCATACGAAATAAATATAACAAAACCGGGTACATTCTGACCCTGCTGGACAGTTTATATATCTTGGGTTTATTAGCTAATTTGAGATGGCAAATGAAGTCCAAATGGGATGAAACTTTTTTTGTTGCAAAGCTAACTTCTTAAACTTTAATCCCAATGCAAAATATTGGACTTAAACTTTAAAGGGTTTGACGTAATTTACCTCTCAAAACCGGATTTGCTGCTGAAAACAAACCTGACCTGCTGTTTTAGGTCCTTAAACAAAACAAGGATGAATTATTCACCCTTTAATCACCAAAATAAAATTACCTAGCTTGATTTGATTCGTTAAATCAAAGGGCATGGAGGGATCTCCATCACAAGTTCATAGCATTCGCTCAGTGATTTCCCTGTATCAAATACTATCATCTTCACGGTAATCTCATCTAAGTTATCATCATGATTCATGAATCTCATTTGAGCTTATGATCATGAGTGTTTGCCTTTGCTTTTCTCTTCCTGTCTGTAGTATGAATATTTCGGAGGGGTTTCCTTCCCTCTACGTTAAGCCAGTGCAGAAGAGTACAGGAGGCAACACAACATTATTACATAAAAGATGCATTGGTCATACTAAACACACAATCCTCATTTCAAACTCAGCAGTGAAAATCCAATGGGTAAACCAGCACATAAGATCTTAAATCTAGATGCTGCAAGCGAAAAAAAAACAAAGGAATGTCCACACTGGAACACTATGTCGCCATCTGGCATTCGGGACTCAAATCACACATAAATTGGTGCAACAGAAAATTGACATAGCAAGCAACACCAATTACACTGCAAACTCGCCAAATTCTAGCCTCTTAGAGGCCTCTGCCTCGAAATCATGTATATAGACACAAATTTTATGGAAAAGCTAAGGGTAGAAAGAAATTTCTATTTACAACCATTTCCTACAAGCAATATCACGTTCGCTCTAAATCAAGGTGAGCTTGTTTGTTCCATTGAGTTACTTAATTCAGCAGCAAATTGTAACTCAATTCAGCAGCAAATTGTACCTTGAATCAACGTAACTCTCAACCTCCCACAGGAAAGAACCAAAAGTCACAGCCTCCAGAACAAGCCTCTTTATTCCACTGAATCCGATCCTGATCTGCTCATCCTTCGAAGGATCAATAGTTCCGTGAGGCGTAATAACGATCTCTGGCTTTCCAAACAAGGCCTCAGCATGCTTCTCAATAATTGTAACTGTTGCCCTGGACCGAATTCTAGGGTACCTTGAAAGCGTGTCAGCATCAAACGACATCACATAACTCCTTAGACGGGAGGATTTTATCCCATGGCCAAATCCCTCAGGGCTTATACCACCAGCCCATGAAGAAACCTCAGGATGGGATTGTGCATTCCGATAGGAAATTGAGTCATCACTAGTGGAGGATGTGACATCATCAATTTTGCCTTGATCAACAATTTCCTTCTCTCTCTCTCCCATCTGTTCAGGGAGAATCCTCATTGCCTTTTCTAGCTGAAATCTCTCGTCGACACGCTTGAGGAAGTAACCGTACATCACAGATCCCGCGTACACTTGTCCAACCCTGAGCTTGCTGATCTGTGCTACCGTGCTTGAATCATTCAACCGGTTTCCAAGAATAAGAGCAAGATGATTTTGGATCATCTCATAGGCTTCTGGGGAGTGAACCTCCTGCAATTTCTCATCCTGGCTAGGCCATGTGTCCACCCGGCCAACAGGATCAGATGAAGATGGAGAAATGGAAGGAATCAAAGAAATATCAGCATCCATGAACTTCTGTACAACCAAGGTGTACAAGATTTCTTCCAAAGCTCTTCTTCGTTCATTTTCTTTGACCTCAGCAATCCTCCTAGTGGCAATTGGAATATGCAGAAAAAATTAGCATCCTCCACCTTTTTATACAGCAACATCAAACAGTGAATTAAGGCTTAGATTACTAACCTGTATAATACAAGATCAGTGCCAGAAGCAGATGACTCTTCCCTCTGTTTCTCTGATTCAAAGTCAGTCTGCAATTGCTCAAGCTGCCGTTCAGCTGCTGCAGGCACAAGGTGGGGATGCGTAACTAAGATTTGGGACAGAAACTGCCCAACTGGAGATTCAAACTGAAGAGGAGCAATAGGAGCTGTTGGCTCAGCTGAGTCGGAGGACGTAGATGCTCTGACTACGGAACACCTTCTGCTTTGAAAAGTCAACTTTCCGAATCCCAGGTTAACATGAGATGAAGAGACTGACTGCAGATTTTAATCAAATAATGCAAAACAATTACAATTGGTAAATAAAATTAAAAAAAGAATTGAATTGCATGTAGACTTTCTACAGAAGAAACAAAGACGCAGGGGGAAAAAAACTAGATTTTAGTCAGTAGGAAATAGCATTGACTGGATGGAATCAAACCTCCTAAGGGAACAGGCTGTACAGCCCTTGACATGAAAGCACAGTAGTAGTGTCTTCATCTAGCACCAGGTCAGTAGCAATTTTTATCAGAAACCATGTCCACTGCTTAATTCTAATCCAATCATGTATCACTTGAATTTTCTCCACTCAGTTGATTGCAGGACTTTAGTACAATAGCACAACAGAAAATACTGAGCAAATCACTTAAATTTTGTCTAAACAACACTGTTCAATACTTTTTTGCTTTTGGCATATCCTAAAAGGCTATTCCCTCCTATCCAACAGTAAGTTTCAAGTAACTCACATGCACGGATCCAAACTATCAAACTATTCTGACCTCATTGTTGGTTAAAACACCTCGGAGAACGCCCGTATTGATACACAAATGCTACAGCAGGAAATAAGCATTAAAATTGCACTGCTATTTCTCTGTAGTGCACCAAACTGACAGAGCATCCAAATCCAAAATTCACAAGCGAAAATGAACTTAAAAGCTTCAGCAAATAAACAAATCCCATGTCTAACCAGAAAGCTAAAGCATCAAACTTCAAGCCATGAATCATCAAAACATCACAAAGCGTCCAAAGACACAAACTGAAACAGTAATTACGACAGAAATTCATCAGTCAACAATCAAACATCAAAATCGGACCAACAACCCATAACAAACAAATAGCCCAAAAAACAAAATCACACCTTGCTCAACCGAAAATTGGTCCTGAAAGGAGCAAAACTAGCACTGTTTCGGACGGAAGTTGAAGGCCTTAATACCAAGTTATGCGGGGTCGAAATGCTCAACGGCGAGCGGAGAACAGCAGCCGCTTCCATATTCCCCTACTATACAAAACTAGCCAAAAAAATTAAAATAAAAACAAAATCCATTATGGAAAAACCGAAAATATGAGCATCAGGCAACAGTCACCAAACCCTAATCAAATACCCCACCCCCAAAATAGCGAAAAGATTGTACGAAAACAAAAGTAAACCAAAGGAAGCAACGAATCATAAGCAGAAGCTCGTTTACCTGAGAAGACGAAGAAGATCGGAGAGAAAGCAGTGAAGAACTTCAGCTTGAAATTGAAGTTGAACAGAGTGGAAGGATGAAATCCTAACCCTAAACCCCTTTTAGGTTGCTTAAAAACAACGAACGAATCTTTTAAAATGGTAATATGGGAAGATGGAAATAGACGATCTTTTAGCGGAGGGGTCGGTCTGGATGTCTCTGGGGCTTTCGGAGTCGGAGCTGACCGTGAGGAGAGAGACTGGGAGAAGAATGAGAATGCGTTATGCGTGGTTTGGTGGGCTTTGTTTTTATTCGGATCGTTTTCGATTTGGCATTTCACTTGTACGTGGCGCCCTCCTCACTTCGACCGCGTTTAAGCTAACGGATGGACACAGTTGCATTCTTCATTTTCTTTGAGGGGTGTTTCGTAAATAATTTTTGAGCGAGTTTTTTTTAGTTAAAAAATTTTTTTTATTAAAATTAGCTAATTAATTTAATCAAAAAATTAATTTAGGTATTTGATAAAATAGTTTTTTGATAGATCTTTTTGAGTTCAAAAAATTAATTTGAAAAAGTTAATTTGATTTGTCTCATAACTTTGTTAAAAACAGTTAATTTCATCAAATAGTTTTTCTACAAACATCTAAAACAGTTAACAGCTAACAGCTGTTTGTCAAACAAGGCTTTAATTGTAATAAAGTTGGATTCTTCTAACTATTTAAGGCATGTTCTTTTTGTTGGAAAATATGAATCGGTAAATAGGCAAAGTTGATTAAGATTGGTAAAAATAAGTTAAAGTAGGTATTTTTTGTTGAAATGGATTGAAGTGGGTTGAAATTTGTTAAAGTAAGTTGAAGTTGATTAATTATTTTTTTGTATGATAAATAAAGTTAGTTAAAATAGTGGGAAGTGAATTGAAGTTCATATTTTTTTATTGAAATTCGTGAAGTGGATCGTAGCAGATTATAGTTGGTTAAGATTGATAAATTTAAATTTACCAACGAAAAGAACAGGATCTAAATCTTGTTTATCGCAAACTCTGCTTGAGAAAGCATGGTATGATCTTTCATATAAAGTTTACTTTGAGACAAATAAAAGTTTGTTGTCCCCTTTAACGCCACTAATGATTGATCCGTACATATACCTATTTCATAGTTTTGTTTCATTCAAAAATTATTTAGGAAATAGACCCGGTCCAAGTAGGGTTAAAGTGGGTGAATGGACCGACCTGAGAAAAACAGAATTGAGGTCCTCACGAAACCAGGTCGCGTCCAGTGCTTGACAACACCCTCTCCATAAGTGTCTAGGACCCCAAGTTTGATTTATTTGAAACTCGAAGTTTAAACTAAATTATATGACAAAAATCGGGTGGAAAGAGGGACGTTTGTTCAGGATGTCTAGAATGCGTAATGCCAGACTTCACTTCTACCAACTGTTAACCGAAGTCACCATCCATCAATCAGCATCTGCTACCAAAACACTACAAGGATGAAGTTTCTACAAGTGTTTAATACTTTGTGACAAAAATGATTTCCTATATGAATCACATTCTAAGCCCGCATCAATGATTTGGAACAGAACAGGCTTGAATGTAATGTAATAACAAGTCCTGCCCTCGTCAGGCCAAAATAGAAACAATTGGAACAAATGCACAGTAATTCAACTAGCTAGCTTGAAAATTAAGAAAGAAGTGGAGTTTTTGCACTAGAAGATCGACCGATCCATAGATAGGCTTGACACTGATCACCCAATATTTCTCTAAATGCCCAAGTTTGGCGCTAGCAACCATCTCTTCATGAAATTCAGAGATAATCATATAAATAGATGTCTTCAACACATCTGCCAATGCATAGGACTTGGAACGGAAGGGGCCGGCTCTCTTTTTGTCCAAGGTTGTCACAATCTCTCTCCTAGCTGCGCTGTTTGTAGCCCATTTAATGCCACCTGGGCCTAGCATATTGTTTGGGGATTGTAAGTTGCTCTTCTTCCCCATGAATGTTTCGACTGCAAGCAGACACGACAACAAGGTGGATAATGCGGTAGCATGGCTCCCTGAAAGCTGAGCAACTCCAAACTTGTCCTCCCTGTGCGAGCGTGTTTCTAGAGATGCAATTGCTTGGGCACACCATGCATATAACTGCAAATTGCATTAAAAGCTTTGTAAGAACGGGGAAATTGAAACTTCACATACGTAGTTACACACCCATCCTAAAGCATATCATGATTTTATAGGCAATGCAAAATAGATGCTGCTACAAGAAGATGATTCTGGATTGATTTGGTCGCACTTACGTCTTTCAAAAATGCAACCACGCCCAGCTAGTGGTTACCATCTTGTTAGGGTACCCTCCTTCCTTCTCTGTTTTGGTGACTGAAGTGCTTAGTTTATAATCCTTTATGTTCACTCAGGATATCTATCACACATTCTGTTAGCTCTCTTCTTCTAGTCCCCAACCCAGTAGCAAGGTTTAACTTCCACAACACAAAACTATCAGAGCTTAGCCACACATTCTACACACTAATAGAGAAGAAGTCATATATAGAGGAAGGGAACAAGACGCTGCAGTTATACTACCGTATGAAATCTGTTCGTGTTCAATTAATAAGAAAGTTCAACAGCTAGAGTGACAGAAGGCCATCTCATTGTATGTTGATTAGCAATGGCCTAATGTTTTTACTTTTTACTCTTCCTTAGATATGGCAATAGCAGGAACCAGTGTACCACATAAATTTTTTCATTTTGCTAGTTCAGAAAACCAGCACAGAATTTGCTTCAGTTCATTAATAATGAGTTGTTGTCTGATTGCACTTTTCTGCTTTCTCCTTATGTCAACAATCAGAAACAGCCTCTTGATGTCAACTAGTAGACCGCTTACATTTGGATCTCCCCAGACTCCGTGCAAGCGGACCCACACTGTGAGTAACTGTATTGAAGTTCTCGCATTTTCCAAGCATGTTGGTAATTATAGCTAGGACCCCCACTCCCCATGGTTGTCTCCTATTTAGCGCACCAAGAACAAATTAATATATCCCCAGCCTAGCCAAATACACATTAACTAGCCATGCAAAAGAGACAAGACTGTCCTTGGAAAAAGGTGTGTAAGTCCTCAGGACTCACTGAATCTCCTTTGTCAAAAGAAGAAGCTATTCCAAACCCAAGTGCTGACATCTCCTATAACTTGCAAGTTGTTTTATGAAGAATTAAAAGTGTACCGACTAAGCATACTACACTGCCACTCCCTCGTTCGGAATCTTAACTAGGAAAAACTAAAATCTGCAGAACACCATCCATCCCCCAGTACACAATACAAAAAAGTGCAGTTTCTAAAAGCAACAAACTCTGTACCTATGTACAACTCTCATCAAGGAACACCACCATCCTATATTTTCCCCGCATCAACAATACTATCTTCTGTGTTTGTCAAAAATAGCTAACATTTCAATGGCACTACGGCCTGTAAGAATTTGGCATAAATCAAAAGCAAAGATGAGGAGAAAGACCAGATACCTGGAAGTCATTAAATAATTCCAGAATCTCAGAACTCTGTCGAATGTCATCCGGCGAGTATAATTGATGGGATAGCTTGTGAGTGTTATCCGCTGAATTCAATCCTTCAGCTAGCTTTGATGCAAGCTGCACTAGAGGTTTCAAGCATTGAGATACCACTCTCTTGTAAGTGTCACCGGTCTCTTCAAAAAAAGCAGCCCGACGCCAGGGGTCAACGTTGCTTCCACAAACCATACTTAAATCAAGATACGCAAGATACTGCAGAAGAGATCCAGGGGAACTCTCCTCCAACACAGAGAGAAGGGGTTCGCTCGGGTTTGTCTCTATGGCTGCACATCCTTCTAATGGAGCAAACACAAATCTCTTTGTATGCAGAACCTGGATTGCCATAAGAACATAACTTAAGACTCTGAGAGACAACAGCAACATATATCCAATTCAAAATGACAAGAGAATTAAGGAACACATATCCAAGAGCATACAGGAGAAACAGAAACCGTAAACGATTCTCCCTTAAACTAAAAACAGCATCAAAATGCTATAAGTTCGTGCAAACATGCTCCATTGATCAAACATCTCAAGAATGCTGAAATCAAAGGGATTCATATGCCTGCTCTTTGGCGATACTAGAGTAAAACCCTGCATATGATGATGCTGATGACGCTGCTGATTATAAGAATCTTTCAGGAAAAGATGATAACAGACAAAACTCTGTTATTTGCCTCCTCATACATCTGATTGACAGATTTGATCCAAATACAAGTTTTGTCCTAGACTGGTATTCGACCTTCGATATGCTGCGTACACATTTTTCGGTTTCCAATGGGGTTAATTTCGAAACCAGTCAGATCATGTTGGTAGAATATGAATGCTAGGTCAGGTTCAGCAGGGGTAAGCACAGTTTAATCAAAGCCAATGTCGGTTTGTCTAGTAGGCTACGCAAGGAAGTGCAATCAATAATCGTCACACAATAATGGCTCGGTACAGTTTGGGGCCGATCAATTCAGATTCAGGTCAAAATCACATGGTCTTACTTTAGGTATGAGCTAGGTTAGATTTTAGATTGAGTAACATGTATGGTCGGTTTTGGCAAGTCTATTGATGCCAAAACTTTGTATGATGCTGACCAGTATGCCAAATGTAAAACAGCGACAAATTTAGTAACACATTGAGAAAGCCCTGATAAGATCACAGTCAGCTGATTTTTTTTTAATCTGTAAGGAAGTTACATCAAAGTGTTCTTGTTTCTTAAAAAACGCATGCCATAGAATCTAACTAGACAAATTAATAACTTCCATTTTTTGCACGGAAGTCCAACTGTCACAGCACATGGAAAGCATCTAACGTAATGTTTGTTTTTGACCCTTCCAGAGTTTCCCTGGTCTTGGTTGACAAGCAAGACCAACACAAGAAAACATATAAAGCGCAAAAATTGTCATGTCGCATCACAAACTGGAAATAAGGAAATTGAGCAATCTACATCACATGAAATATCATATCCAAAATAAGGCATTTAACAGAACTTAGATATAGCTAACCTTGTGCAAATGAAGTATAAGCTCCCACGAAAGCATAACTGCAAAACTCGCTATGTAAAAGACAAAATGGTGCACAAAATAACCCCCTCCAACCTGGCTTTCATGCTGGTTAGGTAAAAAGAGAGCAAATGCAGCCGACAATAAGGAGGCTGCCACTGAAAGCTTTAAAGCTTGTCTAAAGGCTGAAGGAAGCCCCATCTTATAGCTAAAAAAAGGCGGACGCTGTTGATAGAATAAATCAAATTGTCAGAAAGAACTGCAAGCACGAGCAGTTTCAAATACAGTACTCAACAATATACTCAGAAATCTATAGCAAAAAACAATCTATTCATGACAGCGAATCTGCGAATGGGCAATGCATTGCAACAAGAACAGGGCAAATAGAAGCTGTACCTGCCATATTCATCGGTTTTTTTTTGGGGGGGGGGGGGGGAGCGGTTTGGGTTGTCAAAACTGCACTTAGATGTTGAGCAATAAGTAAACATAAGAACTGTCTATTGGAATACCAATTAATTGGATTCCATACGAAAATGAAATAAGCATGTCTCAATCTTAAAATAATTGTTCAATAAGCATTTAGGTTGCATGAGGTCAGCATCTGCAGATTGTTGAATGAAACATCAGAAGTTTCTCCATTTTGACGTAGAATCACAAATCACATCACCCTGCATTAATCATAATAGCTCTCCATCAGAACAGTGGTAATGCACACCACACGGTCCACGCCTACTGGCATTGGCCACCATCAGCCCTCAGCCCTCTGTCCAATGGTGAGCCTGTGACTTCTTGATCCGCCTCCTACCTCTGTATGGATATCTAACTGATTCTCACTCTCGTGAACTCACATTCTTGGCACAACTAGGCCATCAGAGGAAAGCTCGAGGTCTTGCGCTTAGGTCTCGAGGTTCTGGAAGACAAGGTCATGACCCTCCCTTACTCATCCTCTCTTCTCTTTTGGCTCCATCCTCATTCCTCAACCAACATTTCCATTTGGTAAGCTAGCCCAACAGCATTCTTCCCTCTGGCAATCCTCTCACCAGCAAATTTTCTTGCCCTCGGAGACACAGTGGAATTTCCATTAGACAAGCTTTAAAGCTTTCAGTGGCAGCCTCCTTATTGTCAACATTTCCATTTGGTAAGCTAGCCCAGCAGCATTCTTCCCTCTGGCAATCCTCTCACCAGCAAATTTTCTTGCCCTCGGAGACACGGTGGAATTTAGGCTTTGCCAACAACCAGAACAGCATAAGCTGACCCTTTAATTGTCCTGATGGTTTTGGCTTTTTATAAGCCTTCTCAAAGGCTTCATACTTTTGGGAAAAGGAGTATATCTGTATATTTGCTCTTCTGCATTTGATATTGTTGATAAACAGTCAAATTATTTTGGATGTAATTAGCTCTTGGAGGGTCCAATACTTACCAATGCATCCGGTCTTTTCCTGACTACAACTACTGTTTTTTCCTTATCGCACTTAGCCCTCTACAACTACAATTACATTTAAACATCTATCTACAAGTTGTCAAGCTCACAATAAATTACCCTAGCACACTCTTACCCCCAGAAAGCAAGATAATGTCATATACGACGTCATATGCACCCTCTCTTAAAAAATAACATACTACTAGAGTCCCATCAACTGTCAATTGGCAATAATCCAGCATGACAAAAGTACATCAATGACCTCAACTACCAATTATTAGGGTTAAACCAAAATACACGTATTCAAACACATGATCAGAAACCAAAATACATATATACCAAAAAAAAAAGATCAGGACACAGTTAGCGGTACGCAAAATGGAAAGTTCTTCCAATTCAAAAAAAAAAATCCAGTTGATTTTCAAGGAGCAAAGAGTTCAACAACTAAAAATCCAGCTGGATTCTCATTTTACAAGGAACAAAGAGTGAAAAATATAAGAAATGAAATGGAGACGGAGGAACGACTAAGCAAAATGAGAAATCACCTGAACAATGGGGAAAACCAACACAAATCGATGATAGAATACACAATGCAACCCGTAAAGCAACCCAGTGACAAAGGCCCTGAATCCGAATTTGCTAATAAGCCCACCAAACGACCCCGAGAAGCTAGTAGCAGCTATCGAAACTATCCCCACAAAACCCGAAACCGCCGAAGCACAAACCAGCAGCACAATACTTAGAGAAACCCTAGCTCGCCGGAGAAAGTCGCTGGCGGGCGGAGAAGAGCCCGTGAAGACCAGCCGGAGAATGCCAAGGGCAAGCCCAAGGGGGGAAGCAGGGCGGCGCCACTGCGGCGTGGCGGTGGTTTGAACGGCGATGGCGAAGAGGAGCATGGAGAGGAGGAAGAGGAGAAGAGAGAAGCAGCCGAAGAGAGAGGGGATGAAGGGTTTGGAGGTGAGAGGAGACAGGAGAAGAGCTTTGCAGAGCATGAAAATGGCAGTGGATTGAATCGATTGCCATATCAGAAACCCTAGAAATCGATTTCTGATGATTTCTGATGATGCTATGGGCGACATGGTAGAGGCAGATGCTTACTACTGCAAATGCAAGAGATTCAGTGAGGAAGAGGGTTTTAGGAAGTAGAAATTTCGGGAAAGCGGGAACCTCCCTTGCTGAGCATCTTTTCTTTTAGTGTCAGCTCTACAATAGTTTAGACCTCTTTAAAATTAAAAAATAACACATTTTCAAAATAAACAGTCAAATCATGTCTCCTTTATATCGAAATTGATTTGGTTTGTGTCGCGTTCGGGTTTCTTTCAGTAATTTTAAATCAGGTTCGGATCGTATTATCGAGTCGGGTCCTATTTTCCCAACCCTAATTGAAATGGTTGATTTTCATTTTCTTTTTCTTTAAACTTTTTGTAAAAAAAATTTGTTACCCGCACGCCTCCATGCCATTGATGCCACCTGCCGACATCATCAACCGCCGACGACCCATGCTCTGCCTCCCTCTAGCCCCTTGGTTCCGTTCCCAGGATCCTAAAATTTGCCCAAGGAACGGTCATCACAACAGTAACACCACTCGTCTGTTATTGCTTAATAGTTCATAATTAAAAATTAAGAAATTATAATGCCCACCAAGTAATGCCCATCACAAGAAACTCACATATAGAGCTCTGAACTCCAACAATAGTGGACAAAAGGCATACCCGAATTTTCTCTCTCCTCTATTTATCTCACAACATCCACATCTAAAGCCATGGCTCTGTATTTTGGACGCGCAACTTGCCACCTTAACCATCATCAACAACCACTAAGGGCAATTGCCAGTGGATTAATCGGTGTTTGCCGGAAACAAACGGTCTTTTGTTAGTAATTGGGGGCAAAACAATAAAATAAGCTAATGGGTCTCTAATACAATATAGACGGGGGACTATAATATAGTTTTATCACATTATAAGACAACAAAAAATTATTTTCACGAATTATTTTTAAAATTAAGCATGCAAGTTAGGTGATGTAAACTATGAAACTAGGCATATGAATCGATTAGATCAATTGACGACTAAATTTACAGAGTTTTGACAACATACACAATAAAAAGATTTGCCACCATTGTTTTTTTTCTTTTAAGAAGAGGAGGATTATGGAAATAAGATTCAGCTTTAGTAATAAAACATCACTATGTATAAAATTGTACAGAGACCGGGACCATACACCTAGACTGCCATATAATTGTGCCACCAATATATATCTCGCAAACCGCCTTTCATGACGCACTGCAAACCATTTAGAGGCTGCTGGAGAAGACTGAGAAGACAACCCAACATTAGTGTCCAGGGCCTCTCGGTTGCTGAACATTTCTCTAGGTTTTCCCTGATGATCCTATTGGCCTTGTTCCTCGTCCGTCACCAGAACACCATGATAGTAAAAGTAGCGAGAGAGAGCGATGAAATTACAGTACTAAGAAGACTCGTCGAACTTGATAAACAAAAACACAAGAGAGAACAGCCACCATTGACATAGACAACATTTCTCGTCCCCAGCCAAGCGGGTCGGTGCAATATGTGGCAATGAACGTAAATGAAACCACAGTGACGAGGAACCCAAGTATCGTACATCTCAAACAATAGCAATGGACAAGACAATCAACCTTGACGAACACGCACAAAGGTAGCCTCTAGGCTCACATGTCAAAACACTTCACATCTCCAGGCAGCATCTAAAATACATGCTCGCAGGGTGCAGGTGCTGCTGTTCACTTAATGCTCGACTCATCGTCCATCTTATAAAAGATTCAGTCATTCTCCAACTGCTAACAGGACAATGAAAAACCAGCATTAGTAACCAGAAGAATAATGAAATTCATTCGAATTCAACCCGCAATAAGAAATGCAGATGCCGACAACCCAAAACCAACATAGAAGAGCCCCCAGATTCTTTTATTTTTACCAAATGCGTGCGGCTGTGGGTGTGGGTGTGGCAGTGGCTGTGGGTGTGACTGTGCGTGGGGTGCACGTGCAGGCATGTGCATAATACCTATGTGCGAGTGTGCATGTGCATATGGATAGGCTTGAGAGATGCTCATCAAACTAGAACATTAACAGGGCAACGAAGGCGCCTTTCACAGAAAGGAGGATGACTTGAAGAAAACAAAAATCACTCCATCTCAATGAGCTGTCTTAATTAAGTTTGAGGCATATAAAATCAAAATAACAATACTTCGAAATAAGCAAGATGTCAAACAAATTAATATGTGCATGTTTAGAACTCAAAGACTACATAATAGTATGACGAATCCCGAAAAGAAGCTGTGTAATGGCTTTTTGATTGCACAAATCCATGTGGACATTTAAGAGAGTAAATTTAAGGCATATGAAAATAGAAATTACAATAAAATACTTGGAAAAAAACAAGCATTCACACCAGACCAACGTTTCCATGCTCAAAATTTGAAGACTACACAATAGTATCAACCTTTCTAAGGGACCACATAGGTATACATATAGCACATCTATTTTTCCACAGTTACCAATTACATCATATATTTATATGGTACATTAATAAGTTGCATCAATCATTGTAGTTAAATAGGAAATTTGTACGAAAATGACAAAACTAAACCAACTCTTACAACTGACAAACAGACAGGTAGACCAAAACAGCATGTGATGCAATATACTTCCCCTATCACTCTTGCCTCAAGCAATTGTTTGTCCCATCTTCCCAAAATGAAAAAGCATAGTTTCAGCATAAACAAGGTGTTCTTTTTGTTGATCAAATTCAATCAACTTTAACCAACTTTTACCAATTTCTACCAATTCTAACAACAAAAATCGAATCCTTTTCAACTTCAACCGACTTCAGCTAACTTCTACTAACTCTCACCAATCTCTTTCAAAATTTCTTATAAAGAAATTCTCACTCATTTACATTTCTTACCAACATTCACCAACTTATATCAACTTCTTTCAATCTTTCCCAACCTTAATCAACCCATAGCAATCATTGTAATTTAAAAAAAAAAAAATACCAACTTCTACTAATTTCTACCCACTTCTCCCAATTTTTACCAACCTCATCCATTGACCAACCTTTTTTTTTTTTTTTTGGGATCAGCCACCCATTGACCAATCCTTATTTGCCAACGAAAAAAGCAGGTCCTAAATGTAGACAATCTTCCTTTGCAAATAGAACAGCTTTTCTGTACCGTGACCGAAACCACATTTTGAATCCTTCGGCACAACCTTGCCCCACCTAAGGGAAAAAGAAGGCCCAATCACACACACACACACACACACACACACACACACACAAACCTCTCTCTCCCACACGCACACACATGCATGCTAAAAATGAAAACAAGAGCAGGACAGCAGGATTGATGCAGTTTAGGTCACAGTAGACTGATACCACAGCACCTGGCCAGCTCTACTGAAAGAGCTGGTTAAAGTTGTAGAGATATAAATAATTTTCTGTCAGGAAGCTTAAATAAGGCAAATATCCAACACAGATTCAGCCGCCGAAAACATGTAATTGGTGACATCAAAATTGTCAGTCGGTGCAAATCAAACCTAGACAGGAGACTCAGACAAGGACTCTTTAGTTCATTAAAACTCCTATCTATACTCCAACTCCATTTCTAACTTCCCCATAAAAAATAATTCTATCCAAGGTTGAAATATAAATAAAGAGTAGTTATAGTACAGCCAAATATATTGGATAATAGTGATGAAAAATATACCATCTGTACCGTAAAACTAACTTGAGTAAAACATAGTTGGGTAATAGATCGAGTCGGGTTCGGGTTCGTGTTGAACTTAAACAGGCTGAGAATTCCTCGATTTAAACCTAACCCGTTTATTAAACGGGTTAAAAAAACCTTGACCTATATCCATTTAATTTTTAAATGGAATGACCCGCTTAACCCGTTTAAGATAAACAGGTCGAGTTCAGTCGCCCAATTACCAATTTACGCATTTAACATTTTCAACTAATATGAATTTTGTATCACATAGCGTTAAAAATTAAGTTCACATATCACATTAAACAATTACTATCCAAAACTCCCCTAATTCATCATGATTCACATTTTTTAAAATTTTGTATTCTAAACTATCTAGTACAAGGGTAACGGACAAATCACAAATGGAAAAATGAGTTAACTTGTTTAACCCATTCAATTAAACAGGTTAAATAAGTACTTCCTAATGTCGAAAATCTCAACTTGAACCTTACCCATTTAATTAATTGGTTTGAACGTGTTAACCCAATTAATTAAACGAGTTGAAAATTTATACCCAACCCACTTAACTTCGTGTCAATTTCGACTCAGTAATCGCATCGGATCAACTTTGTCCAGCTCTAGAGCAAACTAATCACAGTAAGGTACCCGAATACCAAGCTACCAAAAACCTATCCAAGGACTAACATAGAATTTGAAGAAAATAACAGAGTAAGATGCCAGAAAAAGAAACTAATCCATGCTGGCAGTTCTTAGACTTCTAGGGTCAATGAAATCAGTACCATTCAGCCTCACAAGCCAAAAATGTCTCCAATCCGTCAATGCCAAATTTATTTTTCTATGACTATGAAGCCCTGCAATAGGAAGTTTTTCAACCATTATTCCATTTGCTGACGAGTTGAACCCATTTTCAAATAGTCAGATAAACTCCCACAATTAATAGTTGCAGCATCCATCAGGTAGGCAATTGTTCACAAAGAGTCTCCAAAATTTTTCCTGCTTCCTCCATTCACCATATGTTTCCACTGATCTAATTGTTAAGCTAATGCGTTGAATACATTTGATTAAATGCTCAATTCCCCACCTCTCCTAATTGTAGTGGACTTCTTGCACATCATCTGAGCCACCAACAACTTAATGGGTTCGGTTTCAAACGCAATTCATTTAAACACAATCTAGACCCCTTCACCTCACAAACTAGAAGACAAAATCAGAGCTAAAACACCTATTGACAGCATATACATTGTCTCGTGAACAAAGCTCCGTGCTAGTCTGTAGCTCCGACTCAACCTCTAGGGAAAAGGGCCCGCGCCTCTCCGTTCCAAGGGTTCAAGTTCCATTATGCAATATTTCATACACACATACACTTCCATAAGCAACCCAGCCCGTCATATTCACAACCCAACCATTGCCCTACATTTGCAAATTGCAACAAGCAAGAAATTTCCAAAATGACAACCCAGTTCCACTTAGACACTCGAAGCAGCCCAATTAAACCTGTGTGCTCAAACTTTCAATCTTCATTCAAATTACATTTCACACCCTCCCCTTCTCTTCCACCACATCTCCGCTCATCATCTCACATCCCAACCCACGAACGAAAACTCTAACCCCAACCTTAAACTAAAATCACATTACTCTTAAAATCGACCCAATTCCGATTACACAACCATACCCACTCAAGATACCCACCTGTTTCTTCGAAGACTTCAAGCTCTACACAACTTAATTCCATACAAATCAATTTCCACACACATCTCTGCTCATCAAATTTAAACCCCCAACTCACGAACAAAAACCCTAACCCTAACTTTACCCTACATTCGCAATCCTCTTTATCACCAACCAAATCCAATCACATAACCAACCCAACTCAACAAAAACAATCAAATCAACACATAAACCAAATAATACCTGTCTGTAAGTCTATTTACAGTACCGATCCGCCTTCTTCTTGACGCGATCATCAAGAGCTTCTTCAACGGACTTCGTCTTGGCTTTGGGATCGTAACCAAACTTTTTGGCCTCAACAGGGAAGAGATCTTCGTACTTCATCTTCTTTGCTGCATCAATGGTGTAAATCACCTCTCCACCTCCTCCAGAAGTCGTAGCTGCTTGTTGTTCTTCATTGAGGGCATCAATTGCATCTTGTTCTTCGTCCCCAGATTTCTCCTTCTCCGTCTTCTGCTTCTTCTTGTTCTTCTTGTCAATGGTCTTGCTTCGAGTGGCCAATCCTCCTCCCTTGAACGCTAATCTCCCTCCTTTCACTCTTTCGTACGGGTTGTCCGACATCTCTGATTCCCTATGGCTTGCCTCCTCCTCTCCCTCGAGTTTCCACGTTTGGGTCAAGGCCGAATCCTCGAGAGTATTTATTTTTACAAAATATATACGTGTTATTGTGAGTGCTAATGTTTTTTTGTTAATTGTGAGTATTTATTTGTATAAAATAAATGTAAAGATGTACAATAGGTTGAGAAAACTTCATTCTTTTAATTCTAAAATCTCAAATAATAGTACTTATAAGCCGTTAATTATTTTGCAATATAAATATTAGCCATTGAGGACGTGAGTACATTATGTCTCAGGTTTGATTCTCCCTCCTCTTATTGTATTGTACTGCCTTTATGACTCATTTGAAACAAAAAAACATATATATTAATCTCACCCTTTAGATTATTTTTAGCTTTTTTGGGGAAAAAAAATTCAATTATATACTTGCCTCAATATCACAACTGCCGTAACTTCCTTTCTTCAGTTTAACCATTGTTGCACTACCCATAACTATTTTTTATCTCATCAATTTTCATAGGTCTATAGGTCATATAGGTAAATTTTAAAGAAAAATAAAAGATCACCCAATAAATTATATATAAAGTTGAAAATATTAACATTTTTAGAAATAAATATTGTTTTCAAATAAAATTATAAAAACAAACCATATTTAACATTGAAAACATTAACATCAATTTTTATGCATATATTAGAAAGATAATAATGAAGTTCTTTTCTAAAAAGAATAAGTAACTACATTAAAATTATTTTGTGGATGATAGAAAACTTTAGCTACATTTATAAGTTAATTTATGAATCATAAGAATAAAAAGTAAAATAATTTATAAGTAGTATATATAGTAAAAATTAGAAGATATGTTTTATTTATTTGAAATTCACTGTTATATTCTAAATGATAATTTTAATTAGTTTTAATATTTAAATATTTAGATTAATTATTTGTAATACAATGTATGACTTACTTTTATTATTTAACTCATAATTTCTTTTTGGGGGGGCAATAACATAGGATTGTTTTCCTGTTAAAAAAAAGATGAAATGGAAGTAATTAATTTTAAATATTTTATTTCTATAGAAGAGAAACCAATAGCTATTTATAGTACTTATTCTTTTAATTTTTATAATAAAAATAACTAAAATATATTACAGGAAGATTACATAACAATGTATACAATTGCATTATTGATCAATAGAGTTGCATTACACAGAGAGGAAAGGTTCTTGAAACTTCTAACAATAGGATTTTAGAAATTCCAATGTATAAATTTTGGTCCCCAGTGTTGCGGAAGACCAATAGTTTAAGCGCTTATCTTATATTTTAACCCATATAAGTATTAAATTATATGTCAGTAGGGGCACTTTAAAATCTCGATAAACATATGAATATTAAATCAAAGAGCACATTAAACCCTAAACCCAAAATGATAGTCTTAAACCCACAAGTTATAAACCTTAAAACCAACCGTAAACCTTAAAACCCTTAAGGCTCACACCCTAACTCAGCTTTGCATAGGATCACATTTAAAAAGAAAAAAAATTATAGGATCATATTAATGATAATCCTTTTGACTTTTCTGAGTTTTAAAAATAAGATATGAGCAAAAAAAATAGTTTCAAATTTTAAGAAGATAAGAGTTAAATTTATAATAAAATCTTTAATGTTTGACTCTTTTTGGGTATTGGTCATTGTGCATTGTTTCATTTTAATTCTACTCATTCTTAATATTTTGCTCTATGTATATATTTAATTATCTATATCGTGTTTTTTATTATGTAATTTTATCATGTTATCATTGATGTACATTATGTATTTTTTAAAATTTGCAACATCTCTATCCAAATTCATACCTAATATCCTCCTAATGTACTTTTGAGGGATTGAATATATTAATTTTTCTATTGAAATAGAAGATTATGATAAGAACAATTTTTTACTATTTACATTGTGAACTGAAATCAATTATTTAGATTATCAAATTATTCTTTTTCATTTTAGAACTAATTATATCTAATTTATATTTTGAAATTTAAATGGCCCGTGCAAAAACACGGGTACAAATGAGTAAAAACATAATAATAATAATAATAATAATAATAATAATAATAATAATAATAATAATAATCTGTCTATAAACATAATAGTAATCTTTTAATAACTACCATTTCCTACAATCTCATTGATTTGCAATTTTCAACCGTTGATTTAATCTTAGCCTAAACAGCAGCCGTTGATTTACATTAGTTAATGTCTGCATAGTGCACACACTTTCTTGTCTCTCTCCCCCTCTATCTCTCCATAGCTACATCCCCATATCTAACTCCATCCCAACCTCTAATCCCATCCCAAGATGAAAGTCTATGTCCTCACCCAATAAAACTCCACCCCAACATCTAATTCCACCGAAGTATATGAGTTCGGTCATGGAAGTGTGGTCGAAATTTGGGGGTCTTAATGGTTGTTGGTCTGTTGATTTGAGGTGGCTTACAATTGGGTTTGTCATGGTACAAATTCTTCCAATTTGGCAAGATTAATGGTAATCCAGCACCCAAAATTGAACTCGGTGAAGAGACTAAGATGGAATGGAGGCAAACCGGAAGCAGTAGCGACCCAAAACGAATCAGGAAGGGAAAAGAAGACTCCTTGGGCTTCATAAGAGAAAGGGAAGAGGAGCAGAAGATAGAACAGTGGACGAATTCAGTGGAGACGATGGCATGCAGATCAGACGGTGGCTGACCTCAAAAAAAAAAAAAAGGTTCTTGCTCAATTAGATTGGAAGGAAAAATTAGCGATTATATTTACATCTACAGGAAGAAATCCGTTATAATCAAGGTATGCGTTTAACTGTTTATAATTGATTTTGCATATGCCTCCATTGTCACCGTTTTATGTACCCTGCAAATTGTGGCAGTGTTTTATGCTCGAGTTTCTGGTGTTAGAAACTAATAATCTAGTTGAGCATTTATGGTTTTTAATTTTGGTGAAGGCTATGAAGGTGGGGAGGATGAGATGCTCGGCAACCAAGAGTTCAAGAGGATACGCGCTGAGATGCACAGCGAGAACACCTTCGAACTGACGTGGGCTCAAAGCAGTGGACGCAATCTCTAATTCACTTCAAGATAATCTATATTTTCATTTACTTTATATTAAAACGAAACGCTCTTAGTCACTTTTAATATGGTTTCCACCTCCACGAGACTCCTATACACTCACAAACTCGTCCTCCACATGACTCCTATGCATTCACAAATTAGTAACAGCTCAATACTCACGGTTGTTCCCCTCATGTATGGCATTGTGTGTTTGTTTTTGAAAGACTTTGAATTCCCCCAATCTCCCACCTGCCTTATAACCTCCTCTTTAATCTTCTACATCATACCCTACTCATCAATTGGATTGTTGAACACATATTTCTCCAAGCCTCCTATTCTTTCTGGGTAAACATAATCAAATTGAAAGAAACGTCACTGACATTGTGGTTGTGCATTTTCAATTTATATATTTTTTAAGATTGTTAACATTACGAACATGTAGCACGGAATCATCAATTTAGCATTTTTTTAGTTGCAGGATACATTGGATCCAATCTTGTCAAACCTGTATTTCAACATCAATCTCCTCCAAAGTATGTCAAAATTTTCTGAAACTTTCAATTTAGGCATGATATTATCTCCAAATTTTCAGTCAACTGTGTTGCTATGAGTGATGACTTGATAGGTTATATGTCTCATGTGTTATTTTCCTTTCAATTCTTTTTTGGTGATGGAATATACATTAGACAACAATTAGGGAAAGCAGCACACTAACTGAAAAATGTTTCTATTCACAAACTCCTTGGGGTATTTGGGGGACTAAGGTGTCCTTGAGTAGGTCTTATAATAATTTTATTGTTTATTTTTAAGATGATTCATATCTTAGCATTTATAATTTTTTACAATGATACAGTTTCTAAATAAACTTCATAATAATTGTTTGAGAATATCTCCAAAGCTCCACATAAATTCATTTTATGGCCCATTTTTCACAGCTCTATTTCTGTCTTCTACTTTGTTCAGTTCATTCTGGAATAATCTCCATTTAACTACACATTTTAATAATAGGTTGATATTATTTTCCAAATTCTACAAACTGTGATTCACATAGATGTTGACAACTTTTTTAACTAAACATTTTAGTAATTAGTTGATATTATTTACGAAATTCTATGAAATGGGATTCTTATTAGATGTCGTAATTTGGAATTATATGTGAATATTAATTATTAATAATTTGATTATGCATTGATTTACATAGAAACAAAAAAACATGGTTCTTCTTTGATACTTTTAAAACTGAATGTTTCATGGGGAGAGGGGGAAGTTCAAAGGAGTTCATGTTGCAACACAAATGCACATAACGTGCAGACTTGACGGACCGGATCCAGTGAGCATCAATGGGTCTATTGCTGTAAGTGCAATAGATTGAAAACCCACCATATGATGCATTTTATTGAAGGTGGGGTCAGAAGACCTACAAGTCACTAAGTGAATCGACAATGAGAGGTCTAATTATTAGTAGTTAGGAGCAAATTCAGAATTCTATATATATATATTAAAAACAAAGACCTAAGGTAAACACATACCTACATAACAAAATCTGAGAGATTCGGTGACTTCTAATCTATTTTGAAACCTAACTAATTTCCCACTGTCAAAAATGTCACAGGTTAAAAGAAAATTAATTTGTATCATGCAATCACAATTAATACATAATTAAATGACATCTTTTGTCTTTTTCCTCTACCAAGATTATTGTAACACATTGATAACAGAGCTCTCAAGGATCAAATCTCCACTACATATCTAAACATATTCAACTTCCATTCAAAAAACTTGAAAATCAACATGTCCGAGCAAAATTTGTTTATTAAAACTCCTATGGACTTCCTTCTAAGGAAGCTTATGCAAAAAATAAGAGGAACTCAGAGAAGCAACATAAAGTATTCTGGTATTAAATTATGTGCAGATTTTATTAGTCAACAATTTATAATTTCAATGATTAGAAACATTCTATAGTTTATTTAATTAAGAGTCCTATTAGAACTTTGCTAACGAAGATACACTAGAACTAGGCTCAAGAGTATGCATATCTAAGAGAGCAAACCTGATCATGAATAATAAAATTGATAGGGAAGAAACATTGACTTGAGTTGTAGGGTTCTAAGTGTAGGTGAACATTGGGGAATTAGCATTACAGCCAGCACCTTGGGAGAGTGGGGAGATGGTTTTCCATATACCAGGTCATATTGTCAAGGGGTATCAAGAACTTATAGATGCCTGAACGATCTTTGAAGAAAGAAATGATAAAGCTTATACTAAACCACAAAGAAAGAAATGATAAAGTTTATGCCTAAACCGTTAATTCTAAGACAGTAGGGAAGTCATACAATAATAAAAAAAAGGAAGCAATGAAGCATTAAGCAATCACTCCATCAGCTCAATCAACAACAAAAACGGAGGATTGTGTAAATATTATTTTCACAACGTTTATATTATAAACTAGAGTCTATGGAGTCAACGACGTCACTTATTTTAGGGGACATTAGTTAGTGCTTTTTGGGGAGGGGGGGAAGGAACCATGAAAACAAGGTGCGGGCTTAAGAAAATTAAAATAATTAATATATATGTCAGTTCGAGTTCATATATTTGAGACAACAATATAATTTGCATGATTTTGGGGCTAAATTTTAAAATATTGACAAGTTTTCTTATTTTTTTGGACCATTCTATTCTCCCATTTGTGTCTAATTAAAAAATATTCAAATCATTTATTGTAGCATAAAATACTCAAATCATTTATTTGACCTTATGGCTTACATATATTAAATATCCACAAAGGTGGACCATGGGCTTGGACCATATGCACTTAATTTAGTCCCTTCTCCATTACAATTGCTTCTGTAGTACTTGACATTCGATAATAACATAATTCTTTCTATTTATCTTTAAACCTTATATAGTTTTTTGGGGGGCAGGGGAAGGGGTCAGCGTTATAGAGTAATGTGATGGTGGAGAATCATGTCAATGTTCGACATTTTTGATTTCACTTTTATGCTATTTCAGATTATAAATATGTTTCGAGATGATACACCGGGTGTTCATGATTCGATACCAAATGTTCTAATTTGATATTTGGTAGGTTTCAAAATTACGTTTACTTTTTGGCTTTTTGGTAATTAATTTAGCCTGAAAAAAAAAGGGAAAGAAACAAAAAAGGAACAAAAGGAAAGTCTTAATGGTGTCTGCTGCGTTGGGCTAATGCTTTGAGGCTAAGTAGGAGATGCTAGAGATTTAATCGACAAGGCATGATTTGGATGTACAGTAGGAAGTTTCATACTAAAAATTAAGGGTGTTGTCTAGCCATAGGGATTCACAGCAAAATTTCGAGGGCATTGAATTAGTGATTAGCGCGAGCTATGTGGCGATGATTACTGGTGTTGACGCTAGGCTATGTGTGATTCAGTCTATAATTTGGGTTGACGTCATTGTCATCATTATTAATTGGTAGAATATTAATTCTATCGGTGTTGATGGAGTAGGCGGAGATGTCGAACCACGTAAATTTAGTATCTATTATTTTTTTATACTCTTATTTTTGAGTATATTTTTGTATGAATCAGACTAGGCTATGTGTGATTGCGTCCACAAGTATATGGATAAGTGTTTATATTTTGATTATCTTATCCTAAAATTTCCTCACTCCTTTACCATTGTTTCGAGGGAGGGTGACTTCCTCCCACCATGACAGTATAGATTGTTAGATGTGAATAATCCAAATTTTGGAAATTTTGAACACTAATAATCTAGCAACCCTATGAATTTTCTAGATATTTATTTCCAGTAGTGTACGGAGTAGATTGTATTTTTAAATTATGTGAACTTTTAAATGCTTTTAGTTGACTTCAAATTTATGTATTTGTATTTTTTAGGCCCAATATCATTTGAATTTGCCTAAAAAATGCAATATAAAATGACCCTAGATTATTGAAAGGTTCAAAGCCCTAACTCCTTTTGAAGTTTGGATTATATACGAAGTCATGTGGTTTTTCTAA
>JAKOGI010000549.1:435132-526693 GCA_029747015.1 Carnegiea gigantea | reverse complement strand
ATCAAAAACCTTCTGAAATCGGCCGAATTTTATTAAAAACTCTGCTGACATCGCGACCTCTATTTTCAACCATTGAAACTCAATTCTGGCACGTTCTTTGCCCAATTTTGCAAATTGACAGTTGAAATCGTTCCTAAAACATGTTTAGGATGAAATCCAGTGATTTTATTGGATCAATTTGAGCAAAAAATGTGGTTTTGGGTGTCGGGTTGGCTGACAAGTCATGTGACCTGTTTTTCTCGGCAATTAGGGTCATAGCCAGGGCTGGGGCTGAGGCCCCTGGTCACATGCTGTGCACGTGATTCCCCTACCCTCCTTTTTTTTGCATTTTTATTTTTTTATTTTTTTGAAAATAAAAGGTCAAAGGGGCTGGATTGTTGACCTAGGTTGACTAGAAGGTTGACTTGTTGGCTGAAGAATTGATAAAATTGACCATAAGGGTTAATTTATGTTTTCTTTTTGGGCATAAAAATTTATATAATTTGATTGAAATTTCTTATGACATTTCTCAAATATTCTCTTTTTGTGGATATATATATTTATGATTCTTGATATCATTGTTTGAGAATGAAATATTATGTGATTCTTAGAGAATCTTTTATTTGAACATATTTCATGCTATTGAATTTCATGAGAAATAGGAGTACGTTGATTTAATATCATTGAGATTATTTTGAGTGATAATATTATGCAAAATCTCTATGATATTTTTGACTCATTTGGCATACAATGAGTATATATGTTTGATTAAAATTTATGAAATATTATTTTACATATTATGAGAATATATTTCGTATGCTGTATATGTAAAAGTTATATATGTACCCTCCCTAAATAAGTTGGGTGAGAGGACATTGAAATTTGTCAAAAATATATTTTTGAGAATTTTGTTAAATATGCAAATTATGCCTCATATGATTAAATTCATGTTCATATATCTATGGATATATGTTGAACTTTCTTGAAATATTCTTAAGGTTGGCATATCCTCTTTGATTAGAAATTTGAGAAATTTTTTTAGAATATGTCAATTTCTATTGAGTGCTCTGGTAACTTAGAATGAAACGACAAAGTTAATTACACTAAAATATTCATTCATACGAGATGATTGGGAACTATATGTGAACTTTCGACTCTAGGGTCTATATTTGTGTATATTAACTCTGTCGGTTATTCCCAAGTTATATGGATAAGTATATGGTAAAATATTAGATGAATGTGTGTTTTTGTACGGATTGTAAAACTTTTGTGTTTTACAAGCACCATGTCAGCTGCTGCAATTGCTAGACTTAGGTCTCTCACTATCAGGTTTGAAAATTATAAAAAGTGTCCATATGTCTCCATAAGGGAGCACTTGAGGCACATGCCAAACATGATTAGTGAATTATCTGAAATGGGTTATGAATTGACCAATGCGCAACAAGTTCATGCCATGACCCGTTCTCTACCTAATGACTGGGGCTATATTAAGATGGTCATGTTTCAAACTAAGTATATCCTTACTTTTAAGGACATTAGGTGACAACTTGAGTTAGAGGAGGAGTGACAAGAGGCAGTTGAAATGACAAGTGCAGAAGTGCACCTATCAACCTCTAATTCTAGGAATGGTTCTAAAAGGAAGGACCAAGGGAACTAAATTGGCAAGACTCAGTCAAATGTGGAGACTAAGCATGACCAACAAGGCAAAGAAAAATGTGCAAGAAAGAAAGATTTAATGGAAGATAAGTGCCTCAATTATGACCAAATGGGTCACCATGCTCGTGATTATACTGAGCCGAAGAAGGTACTTAGCAATATCTCCTAGTGACTTTTGTGTTGCTAGTTGATTCTTCTTTCTGAAATTAATCCTATGTGGATTGTAGGTTCCGGAATCCAAACCAAAGAGTTAGGAACCAAGAAGCTTTACTAGGCCTCCAATGGGTTCTTACATGGTTCGATGAGGACACATGTGGAGACAACAACAATACGATTGTTGGAGGAATCGGAGCATACAAGTTAGTCCTGCATAGCAGTTGATACCCTATCCTATGTGAAAACCTACTTGCGCCTAAGATTTGTTGGAACAATGTTGCTAGTTGGTTTCATTTGATTATGTTCATGGCAATGATGCCTATTCAGTTTTCTTTTAAGAACACATTTAGTTTTGGTTCTGCTTTATTAGAAATGGTTTACTTATAATGGATTGGATATTTGTTCCATTAATTCGAGTGTTTGTTTTTCCATATTCACATAATTATGATAATGTGAAATGCTCATCTGTCATGCTAGACTAGACCATAAAGTCAAAAGAACATATATGCAAAAGCTAGCAAAATAAGATTTGTTAGCAAACATAAGTGGGATAGCCCACTTGTGAACATCGTCTAGCAGGAAAAATAATAAGAAACTCACTTAATTTTTTTTTAGAAAGTTACTAAGAGCCTAATTTCCATTGTAGTTACTTTATTTGAATATTCATGGTCTAATGAATGTGATAATAAAGCGTAGAGTTTCTATGTTTCATCACATTTCACTTGATTTGGTCTTGTTTATTTGAGCTCAGATGAGTCTGAAGTGATAAGTTGCTTTAGAAAACATGTGAGCTTGATTAAAAATCAAATAGACCTAAGAGGTTAAGGCTCAAAGACCATTGTTGATATTATTTTAAGTGAAGATTGTGATGGAAAGGGAATAGTTTATTAGGTAACATCCTGAAGCATCTATAACAAAATATTATTATGGAGAAAGAAAATAGAATGCTCTTTGATATCGTAGGATTAATAATTGCACAAAATTTGTGAATCGCCTGTTAAGGAGATCTCTTGTTTGCAGTCTATGATCTTAACCTTGCGCTTATAAAGTAAGTTGCTATCACTTCATATGAGTTGTGGATTATAGCTCAGTCTGAGAGTCTTTGGACCTCAGGGGTATACGACCTATGAATTCAACCTCTCCTATGAAAATGCCAGAGGGGGGAAGGAAGAGCGTCTTTATAGGATACTCTAACATTAAAAGTTTTTTGATTCATTGGGCTATAAGACAGTGGGAGTGCAACTAAACTTAAACAATATATATCACATTCTAAAGAATGGATTTTCAAAGAAGGGTGAGATAGGTTAAGACTTATCTCTATTAGCTCTCCAAACCAAATGAGATCCCTTTATTTGAGTGGGAGGATTGTAATTGATGATGAATAAGTTTATCATCAAGGTCCACCTTCATCATCATTAAGAGCGAATGAAAATGATCCTGTTCCTGTTCCAGGCGGGAGCAAATTCTATTCTTGTTCCAAGTGGGAGCAAGATAGTTGGTCTGGGTTTGAGTGGGAGTAAAATCGATCCCAAAAGGAATGATATGAGATTATATGAATATCTACTAAGACATGTTTGTCAGAAAGTATTCCTCCATGCCATTTGGGCACTGAGGTACATGAAACTTTCATAGCATTCCTACAGAATGGAAATGAGCAAAGATGCACTTTTTTTGACCCTTCTATGGACAAATGGTCTAAGGCAATGGAAATAAAATAGAGTAAATAAAGGTGAATAGTTGGTTGGCCTTTTAAGACAAGGAGTTATTTAAGAACATATCAGTTCTTAAATTTTAAGCCTAATGACATAGTTGGCATTAGGCTTAACTTGTTGTAAAAAGGTACACACAATAGGATATGATCAACTACAAAGAGTTTTTCCCTCTTATTGTGTAAGTTATCCTAATTTTACCTTTCTCTAGCTATTATTGCTAGTTTGGACCTAAAGTCACATCATATGGGTGTGCAAATACCAATATGAAAGAGGTCTAAGTGAAGCTCCACTAAAAAGGATCACAAATATGAGGTTTGTGAACATGTGAGGTCAATTGTGACCTTAAAAACTCTTCAATGGATTGGTATACTTATGGTTATCTCTAGTGGCTGCACTATGATTGACACCAAAAGGGTCCAAAAGCAATTTTGAAGTCAAGTCATTATATGTGGATGACTTACTAATAGTTAGAAATGGTGTAGAGTTGTTAAGTAAGGAGAAAGGCCTTGTCATCATCTAACTTTGAGATGATTAATATGGGTAAAGTAGCGTATGCTCTTGAAATAAAGTTTCTGAGAGAATATTCAAAGAGGTTATTCTTTTTCTTTTAGAGAATGACATTCAAAGATCTTTGAATAATCTAATACACACACCTATGACCTTATTAGTACTCACATCAACAAAGGTGAGAGCTTACAATAAAATGTGTCATATTCTACTAGAAAGGACTAATAAGCAGAACTTACTTTGTTAAGTATGTCTAATGCATGATGTAGTGCACATTAGACGTGGTATCTTTATATAGATATCAGCTGGACCTGAGACTAGCATAGCGGCAAAAAGTTAAGTCATGAGGAACCTCAAGGGAACCTCCGATTATACATTTTTTGGTATATAGGCAATAACTTGCATTAAAAGGGATGCAATGGCCTTGACTGTGGTACGCTCATATAAGAAATGAATCCTCAAATATGTCTTCTAAGTTAGCAACGGTGCTAGAGTGGCAAGAAACAACCATATGTTGCTTTGTTATAGGAAGTGTTTATGGCTCTATCCCTAAAAGTGCAAGAGTCTGTTTGGTTGAAGAAGTAATTAGATTATTTGGTTAGGGGACCAAATAGTATTGTCCAGTAATGGTTTACTAGGACAAGTTGTGATCACATGTACCAAGAACCTTAAGTATTATCACAAGATCAAATAGATTAGAAATGAGATTCAATTTTGTTAATGATATTGTGACACACAAGGATAGTGAACGTAAAGTATTTTCCTATGAAGGAAATGGTTTTAGAGCCATTGAGCTGGCCATCGTAAGGGAGTGTGCTTGTTAAGCACAGAAGAGCTTAATAGTCTTCGTAGTTGACAACTGTGCCCTGGCATGTTGTTCACTAATAGTTTCCCAATGTTCACAATTGATTATCTAATATTGTGAAATATAAATAAGTTGTTTTGCATACACTTATTGTTAGAATGCTTGAATATGAATTCTTATTCATGGATGCTTGTGTGCATTCTTAAATGTGAAAAGTATGTCGGGTAAACTTGACGTTAGCCCTCTCACACAAGTAACGGCCTCTATTCATTTGAGTATCGATGGGAGATGAGATAATATTTTAAGTAAAATTATTAGAAGGATAATTATGTGAACTTATCAACTTAAAATCATGAATGTCACTTTGATAATGACATAAGGTCATTACAATATATTAGTAAAATGATTTTACCTAATCTACCTCGAAGAGTCCAGATGTGAGTTCAAGTAAATGAGTAGATTTAGGAACTCAGTTTAGACAATGTGGTGTCCGAATATCATCTATACAACATTTTGATTAAAGAACCAAAAGCCATACGCTCCATGAGAAAGAAGAGAATGCTGTAGCACATGTTGCATACCGTGTGTGCAGGAGACGATCAATCGAGTTAATATAACTTAGATCTCTACTTATATTTGTGTGAGATCCCATAAGGTTATGGCCTTATATTTGTACCCTTAGGACTCCAATTAGTGACTTGAGACTTAATTCAATGTTCGTTATCTTCGTGCATTACTAAAGGATCATGAGTGATTCGATCTGGCGGGACATGTCTAGAAAAACGAGTTGAATTTGATCGAGAGTCTCATGAGAAGAGGAAGATTGTTCATAGAATCTCATTAATTTCTATTCACTGGTACACCAGTTGTGACATATAGGTCATAATGTGAATATAAAATATGATGATTTGATGAGATTAAAGTGAGACATCTTAATGAGATTGAAATGATCTAGGGTACTTGCATACTTCCCACTACTCGCATGCGGCTCTCAATGAGAGGCTATATATTCCTAATAGATATATAGCATATATCTCTCACAAGTATGTTGGTCACACGGCCTATTTGCCCAGTATGAAGATTGTGCAGAAATCAAAGAAAAATGAGTTTTTCTTAAGGAGCAAATGAGCACTCCCTTATGTGTGAGTGGGAGATGTTGGACTTAGGGCATGATACACCCACAGGGGGTGCAAGCCTAATAAACGGCTTCAATTCCTCATAAAACCTAGTTCCTCGATTGTTCTTCTAATATAATAGAGGGGTCAGTCTATGAGGAAAAACTTAGGGCTCTTAGGGCTCTAAGTTTTTGCACAAAACTTAGGGCTCTTAGGCTGTGGGATTATGGAGGTTCTCCGTATTGTGAGTTCCTTCCCCAACTAATGATTCAAGCCGTGGTTTGATCATCTTTCACTGCATGATTGAGGTCAATATGTTTACGCTTAATTCTTTGAATTAATTCCTTGAATTAATTCCTTCAAACCCAAATCCAAAGGTGCCCTTTCAATTTTGTGATTACCAATATAACATGAATTAGTCGGAACACTAGGATCTTTGAGCTTAGGTGGAGTATTAAATTTCATAATAGAGCTCCCTTATTCACTTAGAAGAACCTTTTAGATTTGTCATCTTTAGATTTTCTTTAAAAAGTGCACATGTCTTTGAGGAACTTAGCATAAGTAGGGATCTATCTAACCGCTTCTAAGAGGGGAAGATTGAAATTAACTTGCTTAAAGGTTTCTAAAATGTCATCTCTTTGCTTGTCTTTCTTAGAAGGAAATGGTGCATCCAAAGCTTGCGAATAAGGAACCCTTGGCTTATATGTGATAGTGGGGTAAGACACAATAGGGGAAGAGAACGAGTTATTTTTCTTTTCTAGTTCAAGGTCACTCTTAATGGCCTTGAGTCTTTTCTCTTTATTGTGTTCCTTCTCACTCACCTTGTTATCAACTTCTTTACTGCTCCTAAGAACCATTACAACTTTCAATTGTTCAAATTGTTGGCCTTTAGGGTTCTATATGGGATGACTTGGAAGTTTTTCTTCTTGTTGTTTACCTACAACTATAGCTAGTTGCGCCACTTGGGTTTCTAATTTAGCTATAATTGTGAGTGAAAGTCAATAATATGCATTTTAGTGTCAAGTTCCTGGACCTTAGAGTTAACATTTTGCACAACAGAAGTCAAGGTACCAGGACCAGAAATTACCTTGTCAATATTAGAGCTCCCAGATAGAGTTTGGTGGGAAGGAGGAGGAGTATATCTCCGATTTTTAAACCAGGAGGGAAGGGTAGGTCTGCTAGATTGGGCTTAAGGATGCTTAATATTTTGAGATTTCTATGAAAAATTAGGATGGTTCTTGCAACAATGGTTATAAGTATTAGAATAAGAATTATTGGATGGAGAAAATCCTTGGACAACATTCACTTGTTGAGTCATACAGTTAGACTTACCAGCATAAGGTCAATCAATAGAAGTATAGGATAATCAACAGAAGCATGCATAGGAATAGTATAAATCGAGCATTGATCTTGAATAGAAGGAGCATTAGACACTTTGTTCAGGTATAACAATTAATCAAATTTCTTAGTTAAAGTATCAGGTTTACTAGAAAGGTCAATTGAATGTGAAACCTTATAAATTCTCCCTACTTCCCAACTGCCTAGGCAAATAGAATGTGAGAAAGTAGCATGCAAGTATGAATTTTCACTCAAATGTTTAAATAATTGCCAAGCTTCTTCAAGAGTTTTATACAAGAAACAACTAGAATAAGATGCATCAACCATCTGCCTATTGTGTTCATCTAAATCAGAATAAAAACTTTCGATGAGTTCTTACATAGAAACCTCATAGTGAGGATAACTTCGCAACGATTCTTTAAAAATTTCCCAAATTTCATACAGTTGTTGACAAACATCTTATTTGCATAGAATTTCATGAGTGTTTGGGAGTCATTTTAGGGCATTAGTCTGCTTAATTATATGATTTATGCCATTATTTCGGCTGTTATGCTTGGCTTCACTACTTTTCATAGTGTTTGTAGATTTTGACTTAGTGAGCCAAGATATGGCATAGAAGGGTGATTTTTGAGGCCTTATGGATCTAAGTAGGAAGCAAAAAGCCCAAAGACACCCAATATAAACATACCAGGGTCATTGCCATGGTTTAGGCCGTTTTAGAAAAAAGTACTAGCATAAACAATTGAAGAACAAGCTAACTAGTGAGCACCACAGTCTGGTTATGGTGGGTACCATGGTCCGTGTGTTCCCCAAGTCACCTTGTTTTCTTTGTAGCTATTCGACTTCCATGCGGCTTTTATGTTTGGCTAGAGCATTTTCGTGATAAAAGTCCCTTTTTTTGCCTCATTCGATCCCATTCCATTTCCACCATAATCCACCATCTAGGTAGTGTTTATACTTCATTAGAGGGAGGTGAGAGTCAGGTGAAGGTGAAGATTTACAAGAATTCCAGATCGAACTTGCATCTACCAATACAAACACGCATGAGTTGAGTGATTCCTCTTCCTTCTCTTCTCTTTTTTCTTTATATTTTTATGTTTTTTAGATTAGTATTGATTTTATGTTAAGTTTTGAGTTGTTCATCTTGGAATTAAGTTGAATTCTCATGGTTGAATCAATTCTTGTTTTGATCTAAAAGTGCTTTGGACTTGTTGGGTTTATTCTATTGAATCATGGACATTGAATTGCTAGTGCGAAACTTGATCAATTTCTTACTTGTTTTAGACATTTGGTGAAGGATTGAAAGGTGGAACTAGATGTTCAAAAACTAAGATTTGACTTGAATGTGAGAGATCTTGACAAAGACTCACCGTTTAAGAAACTCCTAAAATTTAATAATCACATTCTTAATGATCTTAGATTAATTAAAACCCCTTGAGAAATGGTAGTTGATTAGATTTAAGAATTTTATTCCACCACGAAAGAGGGCTTTGAAAATTAGATTATCGGGTTTGGAATTACCCATCTATAGAAGAGATGCTTGATTAAATCTTGAGTTAGAAAATTTCTGAATTTGATTAAATTCCATGATTGTTTATCTATAAGATTAGATAAGTAGCATAGTTCAATGTCATTCATAAATTTGGATTCGCTTAGCCTATCTTGAGGAAATATAACCCAGTAGCATAGTTCAATTTTATTCACAAATTTGGATTCGCTTAGCCTATCTTGATTGAGAGAATATAGCCCAGTAGCTTGACCTTGTCTCTGTGAGATACGACCTTGATCACTATAACACCACTGTGCACTTGCAGCTCCATTAGTTGTTCATTTTTATTTTGTGAGAAGTTGGTTATAGCATGTCTTAAGGTAGTTAGTTTAGCAATAGAGAAAAACTTTTCAAGAATTCCTTTTGGATTTGATCCCAAGTGGTGATATTTATCTTAGTGTCCCACCAAACTTTAGCTTTGTCTTTTAAAGAGACGGGAAAATTACGCAAATGAAGAACATCACTGGAGACATTATTTAAGAAGACAATAGAACATATCTCTAAAAATACATCATCGACGTGCTTGAAAGCATTTTTAGAGTATAGCCTATAAAAGGACAAAATCATTTGGATAAGAGAATGCTTAACCTCAGATAGCCCTGGAGCAACAGGCATATAGGCAGTCGTAGGTGAATCATATGTGGTGGAAGTGAAATACTCTTTAAGTTGTTTGGGGGGGTTTGTTCTTTAGCCATCACGTTTCTTGGCTCTTATCGTATTAAGAGAACATTCAATTTTAGGATTATATTCTTTAAGATCTAAAAATAAAGAACGTCTAACATGCATATAACCCATAAAAATCAAGAGAATAGTATGAATCACCACCACAATAACCACCAAACAAAATAAGAAGGAAGAAAAAAAATAATAAAATAAAAAACGAAAGACCCAAGGAGAAAAAAATGAAAAATAAAATAAAAGAAAATCAAAAAGAGAATAAATGAAATAAAAAGGAGGGAGATTGAACAAAACTAAAGGGAAATAACAAAAACAATGGTTAGATTAGATTATGAGGGATTGGGGAAAATAATTAGATTAGGAGGGCATGGGGAACATAATAAATAAAATTAATAAACAAAAAATAAAGGGATAGGGGTCAAGAGAATAAAGGAAGAAAATAAAAAGAATAAAAGGAAAAGAAAATTAAAAATCACTAATCGTTCCTCGACAACGGTGCCAAAAACTTGGTGTAGATTTTATGTTCAATTTTAAAAAGCCTTTTTACTTGCCAGTGCAAAAGATGAATAGTAGACTCATGATTGCATGATGTTGATTCCACGAGGAACAATAGCGATTTTAAATTTAGCTTTTACAATAAAAAAAATAATTCAAGGGAGGGGTTCAATTATCAATGTGAATAAAAGAAACAAAAGAAAAGCAAGCAAGTTAAGAAAATGGAGAGAAATTAAATAAAGGAAAGATCTAGGACTTTGGATTTCACCAATGACACAAATATTGAATTACTAACTCAAATGGAGGTTCAATTAGTTTCTTGTTCAACATAAGCTACAAGTATTAGGCCATGAATTAGAAAGATGAATAATAATTATCAAATGATATCATCCATCTAGTAGCTAGCATGAACTATTCTTTTTAGACATGACTCATCTAATTTCTAGCATAAACTATTCAATTTTAATAATTATAATTCTAAGTTCAATCGCATATCATCATATTAGCCTACAATGTCTAATATATATATTTTAGATAGAAAATTAAACTATTGTAATTAACATGAATAAACAATAGTATTAAGATGCATAAATATGTTAGTATCAAATATAAACTCAAGATTACGCAATGTAAGAGACAAATATAACGCCAAAAGAATTAAGTAATCAATATTATTAATCAAGGATCTATCCTAATCCTAGAAGAGCAATTTAGACAGCCACACCTAGTGAAAACACCATTAAAGTTGATCCATCCATCTCTTAATATTGGTATATTTAACTTTCTATATCAAAACTTTTGGTAGTCAATTACAAAACTAATTAATCATAAACTCTCAAATTTGACACAAAAATGAGACGAGAAGAGAAGAAAAAAATAAGTTACAAAATTTATTTTCTTCTAAATTCCTCAACCCAAATGGTTTTGTCCTACTAAAGATTCTCTCTAAAAAGTGAAAGATGGAAGATGAGAGAATGGAAGAGCTAATGGGCCGCACGAGTGGAGTAATGCAAATAGGCCCAGACTGTGAAGAAGGGAGAAAACGAGAGGCGCTGTGAGTAGGCTCCTCTAGCTCGATTGCAGCCTAAGAAAAGACATGCCCAACACGAAAGAATACACTGGAGCTAGAACCTGATGCTGCAGAGTAAGTGAACAACTATATGGGCTAACAAAGAGGACCATGGATTGAGATAGAGAGTTGTGCTTCTAACTATACTGAGGTAAATTAGACAAAGCGAGTTGGGCTGGAATTTTAAATCTTGAAGAAAACGGATCAACTTTATCAGTTTTGTACTCAAATTCATATTTCTTCTCACTTGAAAATCATAAAAATTATACATTTTTTTTGACAATACATCTTAAAGAATTTAAGAATGGTAAAAAAAAAAAAGAGAGTAAAATTACATAGAAAATATAAGTTCTTAATAATTATTATATGTAGATTCTTATTTGATTTTATAGATGATGAAAAAGATTAGAATATGAAGAAAAATGTTGGAAAAATGAAGAAAACGATGAAAAGAAGAAATTAGGTCAAACACCCAAATACAACCCTCAACCCGCATTCTTCCTTATCCAATTTTCAAATTTGACCCAACAAAGTACGAAAAACAAAAATAAAATGAAACACTAAAAACCTACCAGTTCCCCCTTCACGCAGCAATCACATGCCATGCTAAGCCCCCCTTTTTCTACTTCTTTCTCTCTCTTTTCCTCCTCAGGAAACCTGATACCACCCCTTCTTATTTCCTTCAACCTCCATTCTTACCAACCTCATCAACCACAACCATCTCCACCATCTTCACTTCTCGCAGCACCCTCATAACATTAGCATCTACCATCATCCCTGTGCACTTACCACCAGTGAATCATCCCCTTTGACGCTAACTTGCATTGATCTCCTCCATCCACCTTATTTTCAATTGGGCAACCATGGATGATTTGGAATCCTATAAATCGAAGAGGTGTGGCACAATTTTGGGCAGCTGGGTTTTAATTAGGGTTTTAGGGTAGAATTAGATAGATTTTAGATTTTAATTTAAAGGTTTTCATTTTCGATTTTCATCCTTCCTCAAAATTTTTGATTTCCAAATCCATTGTTAAATTTTAGATTTCTTGTAATTCCATATTCAGTCCTTTAGATTTTTTGTTGCAGTTCATTGTGTATGCTTTGGGTTAAACTTATAATTTAAGCTTTGAATTGGCTTATTCTTGGTCCTTCTACTATTCATGCTCTTCGCCTTTTCCCTATGCTTTCTTTATCAAAATTCAAAGCTTTAAAAATACCGATTCCATCATTTTTAATGGGCTTTAAAGATCACTTGTTGCTTGGTCCTAGGTTACTGGGTTGTTGTAAAATCCGAATCCCTTTCCCCTATTTCTAGTGCTCTTCTTCTGTACTTCATTTTTCCTCCCGTGATCCATATTCTTCATCCCTTGTGTTCTTGATTCTGGTAAGGGTTTATTGCCCCATTGACGGAGGAAGGTTTGAATATGGGCTGAATTGAGAGCAAGAAGGCCCTGTTTTGCCCTTTCCCTGAGCCTGTTCCATCTTCTCTGTTTTTCGAGGTTTTTGGCTTGTGCCGGTAACTCACAATTAATGGCAGCTATTTGATTCGTGTTGAGGCTTCGAGCAGGGAAGGCCAGTTTTGCAGCTTTCGATCTAGACGTTCGATTCCTGTTTTTTGGTTCGAGGAATTGAGCAGGATGCCATGGCTTCTATTTCCTCATTGTTTGTCCCCTGTTCTATTCTTGTTCTAATTTGGTTGTTTAGGATGGCTTCTTTTTTGGTCTTCTAAGAGGCATATCCTTATTGACCCCAATTAGATTAACGTCATCATTAGATTGTATCTTGCTTCACCATGTAAGAATCAGTTGTTGGTACAAATTGAAATTGAGAATGTGAATAACTTTGGCTACATATGGGTTTTACTATGTTAAATTTAATGATTTATACTTAGAATAGTTTAATTTGCACCTTGTTTAATATTGGGCAATTGTTAATCTTATTTTATTAGTACTCTTAAAAATATGTTTATTAGCTTTAAGATAACGCATGGTTAGGTAAGTTCTTTCTGCGACTAAATTTCATCCAATGTCCCTGATGCGACAACCCTCAAAAACTACAGCGAAAGCTGTACGCTTGCGGCATGTAATTTCACATTGAAAATCATGTACACGTTTGGGATGCCGTTGCTAGGGATGGGCGGCATGAGATTAAGACACATTTTCTTTTTATTTGATATTTTCTTGTTAGTTATATATAGTTTGATTTTCTTTGTTTATTTGTTTAATTAGTAGCGAATCAATTTAGTTTATTTCTTGAAAAAAAACTTTAAAAAGTAAAAAATTCCAAATTGAAAACAAAAGTTAGAAATATTTAAAAATCATAAAAATTGAAAAACTTGAAAAAAAACCCTAAAAATTGAAAAATTTGAAAAATTTTGAAAACAACATGACAACTTTCTATTTCCCTCAACACGAGCATGAAATATTTTGGCGATACTTGAGTAGATTGAATGAATTTCCTACTCAATGTATAGATATTTAGAGAAATGGAAATTTGTCCAATGACTTTTGAGGGTCTGAATGGTGAATATCGAGGTTATGTTGAGACTATGTACCCTGGGTGTTTGGGATGTTTGTATCCTAAGACTCATGATGAAATTTAGGATTTCTTTCAATAGTAGGCCCCTGATACTTAGGAGTATTACAATGCCACAGAGACCCCTAGTCACCATATTTCCAACCCTTATGTAATGCATGCTACACTTTTGGATGAGAGTCAGTTCGATGGTATATCTTATAAGCACCTTCATAGTCCATATGCTCCAGTTTCACACGATTATTGCTATTCTTGTAATCATGATATAGATTCTTGTCCATGACTTAATAGATCACATAGAATGGAGGCATTGATTGCTTTTAATAGGAAAGCTTTACTTGCATAAGTTACCCAAGACTGATCTTAGTTTAGGTTCTCACAAACTTGAGGTCAGCTCTTATGAGGACTTTGATGTTAGGAGTGAGATACCAATTCTTTTAGCGCATGATTTTCATGATGATACACATTTTTATACCTTGGAGAAGTGAATGATTTCTTATCTCCTTTAGCAGTTGCTCCCTCCCTAGAGTTTAGCAAAGTTGGTGACACCCCTTAGAGTAGTCTAATCATTCATGAGTCACTTCTTCCTTCGACTCCCTTTGCGTAGCTTAAGGAGGGACATAGATTTGAGATTGATGCTAGTTTTGACAATCAGGTGACATAGTTTTTACGTTAGACGATACATTTACTAAGGAGCATTCACTCGAGGAGCCTTCCGTTGTAGAGTTGAGTGAGGTTGCGCCTCATTTGGAGCTTGATGATCCCGTTTAGATTGAGTCTTTCCTTGACTTAGCTCACCTCTCCTATTTCACCTCTTTCTTCCCTCCCTATTTTTTACCCTTCTTCAAACTCTCCTAAGTTTACTTTTATAGTCTAAGACTTTTGTGTTTGACGGTCATTGTTTAGATCAAACTCTTGATGATATTGGCTGACCTTATGATCACATTGAGGTGAAGAACTTGACTTTAGGCCATCTTACGGGCTTTGATTTTCATATTTTGTTTGATTAGCTTTGCCTAGGTTGTCTCTCCTCCCCTCTTGGACATGCTGGACTCCATTTCAGACATTTAGACCAATCTTGATGGTCTATGCATTCATATAGCAACATCATTGTTAGACCATTGACTTATGCATTTGATTTTGTATATACATATATGTCTTTTGAGTGGGATGAGAGATTTGATATGCTTAAGAGAACCTTGAGTTGCCATCCACTAGTGCACTTTATTTGGGCTATACCTATTGCTTCTTACTACTTCCCTTTTATGAGGATTAATCTGGATTGTTTGATAAGCTATTATGAGCCTTTGTGGGCTTTGATATGAGTAGTAGGCTTGTGACCTAAAATAGAGTGGATAATGCTCCATCGACCTCCTCGACACCATCTGAGTAAGGCATTATTTTAGGTATAATCAGTACCCAACTTGGTATGATCATTCCATCCTTTTCCCATTTGCTGTTTTCTATTCTTTTCTTTATTTCTTTTTGTGGATAGTTATGGATATTTAGGATTGTGATTTTGTGGGTTATCGATTTGAGGTAAAGCTTGGGATTTGTTGAGTTGAGTTAGCTATGATCACACTTGTTGGTTTCATATGTTTGTTATTAGTGATGTGTTTTTGGTTTGTGAATACGTGTCAATCTTTTTGTTTTTGGTTTTGTTATTGTTTAGTTTTATTTAATGGACCCTTGTTTAGTGTGCTTTGGTTTTTGTTTTGTTTTGTAAATATGTATTAGTGTTACCTCTGCTTTTATTTTGGCTATTTTGTTTAGTTTCAGTTTTAGTTTTGGTTTTGCTTTTGTTGTGTTTTAGTGGTGTAAGTTAATATACTTGTAAGTTTGTCTTGGTTTTACAGTTGTATAGCTTATGCGATTGTTTTTTGGCATATTGGTTCCCACAATGAGCAGATTGTGAAGTTTTGATGTAGGGGTGGAGTGCCATTTGTATATATTTTTGTAATTTCGAAGAATTCACAAAGATTTTTATTTTTCTTTGAGGAGTTGTGTGCTTTCTTTGGTGATTATAATCTCATGTTGCTAGGTTATTGTATAAAAATTGAGTTTGCATGATGAGATGTCTAATTGAGAATATAGATTCGATTTTTTTTATAATAACCCTGTCTTATATGTGTAATTTTATGTCTAGCTTGCTCACTTTGCCATCAATTCTTTGGGTCTTATTGTTAAGTTGGCATGTGAATATTTTGTTGTTGAGGTTGCCTTTAATGCTCTTGAAAGATGGAAAAGAAGGAAAGAAGGAAAAAGCCTAGAAATGTGAATAAAACCCGAGTACCAATGTTAAAGCCACTATCTTCAGTTCATACCTTTAATTGGCTTCATTATGTGCTATTTTACTTGATCACGCATGTATTTGTGCAATAAAATAAGTACTTTGTACATTCTAATAAAATTCCCCTTTTAGGGAAAGTCTGAATATTTGTAAGTCAAGTGGCTTTAGGGTGTGTGCGTTATTATTCTTGAAAAAAGGAAAAAAAGAGAGCAAAGAAGGCAATTAGGCAAGGAAATGAAGATCATGTCAATGCCAGCAACTCGATTCACAAGGTTTGATGCGTATTTGCATATGCACCAAGATGTATATATCATTGCATATTATAAGTAGGGTGCAAAATGAGAGTCGACATAAATCCTGTGACTTAGTTATCTCGTAACTGTGCTTTCCATTTATATATAATTTGATGACTTAGTTACTAGGGTGATGTAATTACCTAAGTTTTATACATAGTTTTCCCCATTATTTGTATATATGTTCATGTTTTGCCTAAAAAAGCAAGAATATTTTCTTTTGTTTTTGAGAAGATTTTGTGGATATTTAACTTCAAAACCCTCACGAGACATCACTCGTCCACTTGAAAAATTGATAGGGCCGCAAGCATACGGTGGCATCTTAGCAAATCAATGTTGTCTCCTACATGGATTAGATTGATCTATTGGGCTTTATGTCCTTAAGATAAGCTAAGAAAATCAAAACTGGGAATTAATAAGAAAATATCTAGATCTAGTTTGAATGAGACTAAACATTCAGGAATATGCTTCACCTGATGATAAATCACTCAAAAGACGTTGCACATCGATCAATCTAAGCCAATTCAATTTAAAGGACAATAACCAAAGTATCACTACTCTCTTTCATGTTATAGTAAAATGTCTAGTATTAATCAATCCCGTACTTTAATGGTTTTCAATCAGTCTAGACTCTTAGGAAAAGGATTATCACTCATGTCCTCTCGAATAGTGAATCTTTCTCAAGAATTCACACATACAGGTCTGATTTTTGTCTTCTAATGCCAAGTTTCACCTTTCAGTACTTCATCAACATCCAAAATCAACCAAGAAGATGGTTAATCAACATGCTTAAAAATTAAAACTCCAAAATCATATCAAACATGAAATCAACTTAAATCAAATGATTGAAGTACAAAAATTTAAAGCAAATACATCAACTAGTTCACAAATCCCAAATTTGAAAATCTAGCCTAACATGATAAAGAAATCTAATTATAAACTGAAAAATAAATATACTTGAGAGATGAGAAAAAGATAGAGAAAGAGAAGCTTAGTTTCTGTGGTGATTCGTTGATCTTACAATGCTTGCCCGATCCACGGTCCCCTTGAAAATCTTCTCCTCCTTATTCCTCAAACTCTCTCTAAGGTGGAAAAAAACTAATCTAGAATATTGGATTGGATGCTAAGGACGGTAGTAAAACTGATCTTTTGTTGTTGGAATCAGAGCTGCTAACCGTCTACACATTTGGAATCAAAAAGCCATGATGAAAACTAGCGAACTCAGGGGAGCAGGGGTCACCACAGTGTAACCGTAGGGCCTACCACTGACCGAGGCCCCTACCACGGTCAAACTGTGATGGCCATTGGTTTGGTGGTTCTCTTTTGCTTGCCTCGCTGCTTCTTCCTGGACCCTCATGGATTATGGTACTAGACACGTTTTGTCCGTACTGGGTGTCTTAGGGCCTTTTTTGCTACCTCCTTTGATCCATAAGGCCTTAAAAATCTTCATTCTACTTACATCACTTAGCTCACCAAGTGAAAATATGCAAAAAACTCTCAAAACAAGAGAAACCAAGCGTAATCGTAGAAATAAGGGTATAGATCTTACAATTAAGCATACCAATGCCATAAAATGACTCCCAAATACTCATAAAATCCATGCAAATATGTCATTCATCACTCTCCCACGCTTAAACCTTTGCTTGTCCTCATACAAACACTTGATAAATCCAACAAGGGAAGATACATCTAGTACTCAAATACATAACAACCTCCTGGAACTAGGCAACTCATAGTGCATTACAAACAAGAATATCAATCGACGGTAACCCCAAATAACACAGAAGACATTTTAAAATTAGGAAGACGAGAAGGTTTTCGAAAAAGTACGAGACCACAAGCTCGATATCAAACTTGATTACCTCCAAAGAACGACAAAACACATTATGTAAGCACATGGAATTGAATAGAGCCAAATGGACCAGTAGAACCTCACTTTTGAGAAAGGTGAAACACTCTCACTCATATGTTTAAAATATAGTATAAATTCACTTAAGATTCATTCCTAAGATACAATTTATCATATGCTTGCCAAGACTCTCAAACTCTCCACCACTAAATATGCAATGTGTACAAGATAATCAAGAAGACTTTACATGGGTTGTAACGTGGGCTAGAAGGAGTTAAGGGAAAGGAATAAACTAATGAATTTGGACAATGTCGAGCTATTTAGCCAAGGGACTGGGGAGCAACCAATAAACCACCAACCAACTATCAAGTTCACCAACACTTCAAACCCCAACAATACAATGAACATATCCCAATGAATCATATAGGAAATGAGTTGACAAAGAAAGGAATTTAAGCTATTTACATGCCCAATGCCAATCACTTATTCACTATTTTTTATATTTTTTTCTTTGTTTTCTTTCTTGTTTTTTTCCTTCTTTTTTTAATTTTTTCTCTTCAACATGACTTTTTTTATTCTTTTTTTAATGAAATGAAAATATCAATTATTGAAAGGCATAGGATGCTAACTATCAACTCATAACGTAATTCATATATACACAATCCAAACACGGGGAGACAAAAGCAAATGCTCAATGTCATTAATCCCTCAATAAACTAATATACCAAAGCCACCTTAAAACTAAATTACATCAAAACCACCCACTATATAGATGAAGTGATGCTCCATAGACTTGGCTTAAAGGTTATAAACATGTGCTTGACCAATGGTTAAGATTGAAGGGATCACAACAAGAAAATGATTATAGCTCAAAAGGGCTAGCAAAGGGAAAAAAACATGTAATACAAGGGTAGACTATTTCGCTATGTGACTAAAATATTTAAAGAAAGAATGTCTCTATCATATTATCAACTATGCACATGCTTATGTGGTTTTAACAAGAATCTAGACAAGTTCTAGAGATGCAACATGGAAGAGCCACACACACAAAAGAATATGAGATTAAATATGATGAATTAGTCCACATAAGGCTCAAAGTCTCACGGGATATCTACTAAAGTCTCAATTAGTTCATATAATGAAGCTCATACACAAACATTAGTCAAGCTCATGAACACTAACATGCTTAGAGAATCATCATTGGAGGTCATCTCAAACCAATCCAAACCATCCTGATATGCACCTAGAAATGCACACCTAAATGCAACACACCATTGCAAAAGAAAGGAAACCTAAACATACATGCTCTAACTAGTATGCAAACTCAAAATCAAAATGGAAAACATGAAATTACCCTTCCCCCATGCTTAGATAAAGCATTATTTGTCAAAGTAAAGAAAGTAAAAGAAGGGAAAAGGAACAAAACATAAGGATCTTACCAGGTTAGGTGCTAGATGCACCTAAGCTAAGGCCTCCTTGCAAATGGGACAAATGGAGCATCAGCCACTCTATCACAACTTCAAGACAAGGACAGTCAATTAGATGTTGTCAATGCACGTAGAAGCTAGTCGAATGCCACGGCATGGGATTCGTAAGCATGGGTAAGAGAACATCAAGATAATCACAACGAAGAAAGTCAACACTCTTGTCAACAAACCAAATGTCATAGAAAAATTAAAAGAGAAATCAAAAAAAGTATTCCACGTGATTTGTCTAGGTGCATCCACTAGGTACATGAAATATGGGTCAAGGAAGGCATTAAATCCACTAAAGTAACCTACGACATAAAATTATCAACATTTCCACCGAGCATATGAAACAAATTACCCTCATAACCCAAATCAATATTAACATCACAAATCTTAGGATTACTAATAGGCGCATTAATGTAATACTCGGGGGAAGGAGAGGGTAATGAACAAAGAGAGGCAACATTTTAACGATAAAGGGGATTGGGGAGAACAATAGTACAACTCAGGCTAGGAGACTCCTCATGCCCAAATACATCACAGGACCCCTCCAAAGGAGTCTCAACTAGATCATACACCTCATCTAAAGTATCTTCTAACTCAAAATATGTATTGACAATACCAAACCTAGCAACTATCTCAAAAGAATCACCCGCTTCAAGCCCGTGCACTAAGCTAAAGGAAAGAATGAATCAGATTAAGTCAAAACAACATCAGTATTGTCCCTGGGTGATGCAAAGTCAGGTTGAGCATAACATGCGTAATAAAAACACAAAGTTATACCACGATCGGAAGAACTACACAAGTCACACCAAAAAGGGCATAATAAGATCTAGCATAGAATATACAAGAATCCGGAAATGAATATTAAAAACACGACTACCCTTCTCAAACACAAATGAATCCCAAGCAATCCACTTAAGCAAATACCATGCCTCATCAACGCTTTTATCTAGAAAACCCCAATACTCTAAAAGAGCACGAGTTTCACTATCCACACCTCCAACAATGGCCAAAATTTGACATTTACCCACACAATAACCACATTGAGTAAGAAAAACATACAAACGATTAAAACATCTCCAAAATAATTCATGTTCGAATTAGGAAAAATAGAAAATTGTAATTGTTTTTTTCCTCAAAATTTTTTAGATTTTTTAATTTTTAAAATTTTTTTTTTCAAAGAAAACCAAAATGTTTAGTGAAACCTATCGTTAAAAATCAAATATCTGACACTAGTCTCTGGCAGCGACATCAAAAACTTGACCGAGCCGCAAGCATATGGTGGTATTGTAGTAAATTAAAGTCGTCTACCATAGGAACTAGGTCGATCTATTGGGTTTTATCTCCTTAAGATGGCTAAGCAAACCAAAATTGGGAATTGATAAGAAAACATCTAAATCTAAATTAAATGAGAATAAACGTTCAGGAATGTGCTTCACCACATTATAATTACTCAAGCACGTTACACATCGATCAATCTACGCAAACTCAATTTAAGGACGATAATAAAAGCATCACTACTATCTCTCAAGTCATAGGGAATTGTCTAGTATCAATCAATCCCCTACTTTCGTGGTTTTCAATCAATCTAGATTCATTAGGAAAAGGATTATGACTCATGCCCTCTCGAATGAAGAATCTTTCTCAAGAATTCATGTATACAAGTCCGATTTTAGTTTTCAATGCCAAGTTTCACCTTTCAGTACTTCACCAAACATCCAAAATCAAGCAAGAATATGACCAATCAACATACTTGCAAATTAAAACTCTAAAATTAGATGAAACTTGAAATCAACTTAAATCAAATGATTGAAGTCCATAAACTCAAAGCAAATACATCAATTGGTTCAGAAATCCTAATTTTGAAAATCTAGTCGAACATGATAAATAAATCTAATTACAAACTGAATAATGAATGTAATTGAGAGTTGAGAAAAACATAGAGAAAGTGATGCTTAATTTTCGTGGTGATGCGTTGATCTTGCAATGCTTGCCCGATCCGCGGTTCCCTTGCAAATCTTCTCCCTCTTCTTTGTCAAACTCTCTCTATGGTGGAATAAAACTAACCTAGGATAATGGATTGGATGATAAGGAAGGTAGTAAAATCGATCTTTTATTGCTGGAATCAAAGCTGCTAACAATCCACTAAGCTTGGAAACGAAAAGCCGCGAAGAAAACTAGCGAACCCAAGGGAACAAGGGCCATCACGGCCTGGCTGTAGGGTCTACCATAGGCCATGAGCCCCACCACCCACTACGGTCAGACCATGGTGGCCACTAGTTGGGTGGTTCTCTCTTGTTTTTCTCGCTGCTTCTTTCTAGATCATCCTGGACTGTATTACTGGCCATGATTTGTCGGTACTGGGTATCTCAAGGCTTCTTTTGCTACCTCCTTTGATCCATAAGGCCTCGAAAATTTTCATTCTATGCACATAACTTGGCTCACAAAGTGAAAATCTGTAAAAACTCTCAAAACAAGTGAAACTAAGCATAATAGTAGAAATAATGGTATAGATCTTACAATTAAGCAAACTAATGCCATAAAATGACTCCCAAATACTCATAAAATCTATGCAAATATGTCATTCATTAGAAACCGAGGTGTTTAAAGAGCTTGTTGCATACACTCAATGTAAACATGATTTCTACGAAAGTAAGTTAGGCTTTTTATTTTCTTATTTTTCATTTCTTTTCAGCTGGTTTAATTTGTTTTATTCGAGAATGAACAAAATCTAAGATTGGTGGTATTTGTTTGCACTAAAAAATCGATTCTTTTGCTGTACCTTTATACCTCATTTGTGCTAAAAATAATTATTACATTTAGATTTTATTAGATTGTATTTAATCGTGGAATCAGCCTCTCTACGGGCAGAGATGCTGGTAGAGGTAAGACTGTTTATATCTGGATCTCCCCAAACCCCGTGAAAGCGGAACTCACATCGGAAGGTAGTGTTGTTGTAGATTGTATTTAATTTTTCAAGTGATGAAAATATTAGAATGTAAAGAAAAATGGTGGAAAATGAAGAAAAGGATGAAATGGAGAAATTGGGTGAAGAACCCAAATTCAACCCGCACCCCACACTATTCCTTGGCCAATTTTCTAATTCCACCCCCCCCCCAAAAAAAAAAAAAAAAAAAAAAAAAAAAAAAAAAAAAAAAAACCTACCAGTTCTCCTTCACATGCCAATCACCTGCTATGATAAACCCCTCATTTTCTACCTCTCTCTCCTCTCCTCCTCAAAAACCCAATACCACCGCTCCCGTTTCCTTCGAGCACCATCACTGCCTCCATCATCAACTACAACCTTCTCCACCATCTTCACTTCTTGCATCGCCATCGCACCATCAGCATCTACCATCATCCCTGTGCGCTCACCACCAGCGAATCATTCCCTTCAAAGCTAGCTTGCATTCACCTCGACCATCCACCTCATCTCCAATTGGACGACCATGGAAGATCTAGAAGTCATATAGATTGAAGAGTAACAGCGCAATTCCAGGCAGTTGGGTTCTAATTAGGCTTTTAGTATATAACTAGATAGATTTTAGGTTTTAATTTAAAGGTTTTAATTTTCAATTTTCATCTTTCCTTTGAGTTTTGGATTGCCAGATCCGTTTTTGAATTTTTGATTTCTTGTAATTTGGTGTCCGGTCCCTTAGATTTTTGGTTGCGGTTCATTGCTTTCAGTTAATCTTGCAATGTAAGCTTTGAATGGGCTGATTGTTGGCCTAATTTTCACTGTTCATGCTCTTCCCCTTTCCTCTGTGTTTTCTTTGCTGGAATTTGAAGCTTCAAAAATGGAGATTCTGCCATTTTTAATGGGCTTTGAAGCTTGTTAGTTACTTGGTTCTGGGTTACTAGGTTGCTGTGAAATCCGAATCCCTTTCCCCTGTTGTTAGTGTTGTTCTTTTCTGCTTTGTTTTCTTCTCCCCTGTTTCATCTTCTTGATCCCCTGTGTTCTTGATTTGGGTAAGGCTTTGTTCCTCCATTGATGGAGGAAGACTCGAATATGGGCTGAGCTGAGAGGAGGGAGGTCCTGTTTTGCCCTTTCCCTAACACTGCTCCACCTTCTTTGTTTTTCAAGGTTTTTGGTTTGTGTTGGTCACCCACAATTAATGATGGGTATTTGATTCGTGCTAAGGTTTCCAGCAATGAAGCCTAGTTTTGCAGCTGTTGGTCTAAACTTTTTTAAACCTTCAATTGCTGTTTTCTGGGTTCAAGCAATTGAGCATGGATGCCTTGGCTTCCATTTCCACGTTCTTTGTCCCCTGCTCTGTGCCTGTTCCGATTTGGTTGTTTGACATGGTTTCTTTTCGGTCTTCTAAGAGGTATATCCTCATTGGCGCCTATTGGATTAGCCCCAGTATTAGATTATATTACTATGTAAGAAGTGGTTATTTGTTCAAATTGAAATTGAGCGTGTGAATAGCTTTGGCCACTTTTATTAGGTTAAATTTAATGTTTTATGCTTAGAGTAGGTTAAGTTGTGCCTTGTTTAATATTGGTCAATTGTTAATCTTGCTTTATTAGTAGTCTTGAGTATGTTTTATTAGCTTTAGGATAAAGCATGATTACATAAGCTATTTCTGTGAACGAATTTCATCCATTGTTTCTGAGGGGATGATTGTCAATAGGGCTGTTCATCGGTCGAGGACCGGACCAGATCGTACCGGACCGGCCTGGACCGAAGACTAATTAAGGGTGCATCTGCGGACCGAGGACCGGATCGGTCCACACTCGGTCCTGGATCGGACCGGACCGGACCGGGCAGAACCCAGACCGGACCGGACTGGACCGAATGGTAATTACTCTTGGCCACCTCTACTCCTAAGTTCTTGTCAACTCCCACCCAAAATGAGTCCTAGCCAAGAGTAATTAAAACTCAACAAGCATCTCTGAGTCCACATATAAGCCAGGTTGCAAATTAAGAACTCGACAAGCATAAAGAGAACAGCATTTTCCTCTCTGAGTCCTAGCTAAGAGTCCAAGTATCATGAAAGAATAAAGCAACTAAGATAGGATTCCATTTTTCCTACAATAGATCTGCAAATGAATCATTCAACTTTACAAATTATAAACAAATTCGACTATAAAACATATAGAGAATATATCGAGCGAAATTAAAACTCACCAAATTAGGGATTTAGGTTTTATACTGGGACTCTGTGCCGGGTTTTTGCTCCAACGATCCGCGGTGGCATCGGTGAGAAGTCAGCAAGCGAGAGTGTCAGACCCACCATGAACTGCAAGGGAGACAGAGAGCCAATACCACCGGTGAGAACTCGGGCCTCGGCAGACGCCAGTTGCTGTCTTCCTAAAACTGGAGACTTGGAGAGTGACTGAGTGAGACAGTCGAGATTGAAGAAAGAAAACGGTGACATCAGCACTCGACGAGGACAGGGAAGCTGAAGCAAAAGACTCAAATGGAGAGGAGAGGGAAAATGGAAGTCAGGGAAGTGAAGGAAGTTAGGGAAGCAGGCAAGCAGCAGAACGAAAAGTCGAGACTTGAGAAGATGAAATGAAAAGTGAAAATCATCATATTCTGGCCCGCGATAATTTAAAAAAAAAACCTAGCCTCAATTTGGTCCCAGTCCGGTCTTCGGTCCACCCAGTCCAAAATCGGACCGGACCGAAGATCGAAGAGAACAAAAACCAGGACCGAAGACCCGACCGGAAGGCCTCGGTCCGGTCCACTTCGGTCTTCGGGCCGGTCCAGTTTTGGCCATTTAATGAACAACCCTAACCGTCAAGATGTACAGCGAAAGTTGTATGCTTACAGTATGTAATTTCACATTGAGAATCACGTAAAATTTTTGGGCGTCGTTGTCGGGCACGGCGACATGGGATTATGTCGCATTTTATTTTTATTTGATATTTTCTTATTAGTTGTATATATTTTGCTCTGCTTTATTTATTTTTAATTAGTGGCGACTTAGTTTAGTTTAAAAGACTCAAAAAAAGTCGACATTTCAAAAAACATTTAAAAAAAGCTTGAAAATTTTGAAAATCACTAAAACTTCAAAAACTTGAAAAAATTCCTAAATTTAAAAATTTTGAAAATTTTAAATACAAAATGAGAATTTTCTATTTCCCTTAATATAAGCATCAAGTTTTTCGGCGATACTTGAGTAGATTGAATGAATTTTGTGCTCATTGTATTAATCGATATTTTGAGGAATAGGAAATTTGCCAAAATGATTTTTGAGGGTTTGAACAATGAAATATTAGGGTCATGTTGAGATTGTGTACGTCGGGGGTTTGAATTATTTGTTTACTAAAACTCTGGATAAAATTTGGAATTTCTTTGAATATTTAACTCATGATACTTAGGTACTTGAAAATACTAGAGAGACCTTTAGTCGCCCAATTCCCAATCCTTATGTTAGGCATGCCACACCTTTAGATGAGAGTTAGTTTTGGGGTACATCTTATGAGCACCTTCATACTCCCTATGCTCCATTTTCATGGGATTATTACTATTCTTCTTATCATAATGTTGATTCTTGTCCACGATTTGGTAGATCACATATATTAGAGGCATTGGCTGCCTTTAATAGGAACTTTACTTACATAATTTACTCAAGACTGATCCTGGTTTAGGTTCTCCTAAACATAAGGTCAGGTCTTCTGAGGCCTTTAATGTTAGGAGTGAGGCACCGATTCCTTTAGGGCATGATTTTCATTTGATACACGTTTTGATGACCTTGGAGAAGTGAATGATTTCTTGCCTCCTTAAGCAGTTGCTCCCACCCTAGAATTTAACACAGTTAGTGACGCCCTGAGGATAGTCTGATCATTCATAACTCACTTCTTCCTTTGGCTCCCTTGGCAAAGCCTAAGGAGGGAGATACATTTGAGATTGATGCTAGGTTTCATTATCAATGTGACATAGTTGTTGAGTTAATGGATACATTTACTGAGGAGTATTCACTTAAGGCACCTTCGATTATAGAGTTGAGTGAGGTCACACCTCACATGAAGCTTGATGATCCCGTTTACGTTGAGTCTTCCCTTGACTTAGCTCCCATCTCTCCCATTTCACCTCTTTCTTCCCTCCTCATTTTTTCATCGTTCTTCAAACACTCACAAGTCTACTTTTGTAGAGTCTGAGACTTTTGTGCCTAGCGGCCATTGTTTTTTTCAAACTCTTAATTATGTTTGCATAGAGAGACTTGAGGACCACATTGAGGTAAAGGAATAGACTCTAGGCCATCCTACATATTTTGATTTTCATATTTCATTTGATTTGCTTTGCCTAGGTCCTCTCCCCTCGCCTCTTAGAGAAGTTGGACTTCATTTTAGACGTTCAAACCATTCTAGATGGCTTGTGTATTCATATAGCCACATAATAGCTAGACCGTTGACTTGCGTATCTGGCTTTCGATATACACATCTCTATTTTGACTGGGATGAGAGCTTTGATATGCTTAAGAGAGCTTTGAGCTACATTTCATTTATGCACTACATTTGGGCTATACCACCTGCTTTTTACTACTGCATTTTTGTGAGCATTGCTTTTGATTATTTAATAAGTTGTTATGAGCCTATGCAGGTTTTAATATGAGCAGTAGCTTGTGAGCTGTAACGTCCCCAAAATGCTAATGATAAGATTTACAAAAAATTGCAATAACTAGGTCTGATAAATATGGTTTCTGAGTCACAACTCTCCCCACTTCTCATATTTCATTCATAAATCCATTAGATAAAGAATTCCCCCCCAAATGAGTCATTGAACTCAATAGAAGCTATTAAGCTCACTAAGTTTGGTATTTTCCTTGTAAAATCCATAAATGATTCACAGCTCATAAATGAACTCCCAATTTGTATATTAGTCTTCTTATTTCTCATTAATCAGGCTAAATGCTCTATGAAAGTTCATGAATATCCGTGTCCTCATAAATGACCGTGCTTGGCCCAAAATACACAAAATGAGTGCATGATCAATCGCAGTCAATCACCAAAATGATCAAAATGAGTACCTGATCGAAATGAGTGCATGCTCTTTACATATTTATTCAAAATGTTTTCAAAAATCATCAAATTCCAATTACTCAACCAAAATTCATGAAATCTTATAGGAAATTCAAAAATAATATGAACAATCTACAGTAAAATTTTCAGAATTTTCCTCCAAGTATACACTGCACAGAAATTGCAATAACAACCTGATTTATACCCAAGCAGGTCAGTTCACTTCAAAAATTCATAACTTTCATTCTAGACATCAAATGAGACTTAAAACTCTAATATGAAAAGATTAAGAAGTCCCCAAAAACTTTCATTAAGGATGCAGAGCATGATTCTCACAATAGGATTCCCAAAATGGGGCTAAAATACAAGTATATCAGTTTTTGGTCCATCCTGCACAGTTTTGGTAAAATGATCATAACCTTTTTCACAGACCTCGGATTGAGGCGATTCAAGAGGCATTTTAAATCTAACACACTGAAATACATACCCAACCAAAATCATAATTTTTGGCTGAACCATTCATTACCAGTTTAATCCTAAGTTCAGCCCTAATTTCCTGAAATTCCAGCCCTTTACTGATTTGAGTTTCTCTTTTTTTCCCATAAAACTCACTTGAATCATTTCAAATCACCACAATCAGATATAAAAAGATCATTTAAGGTAGCATATACATATCTAAACTCTAAACAACTTCATTAATACATAATTACATAATTCGTATTCAAAACAGGGTAGTTTTCTTCAAAATTCCATAACGCACTGATTACATGTCCAAAATTCATGAAATTGTGCCAGAAAATCCCAAATAATATAGGGACTCTACAGTAAAAATTTTAGAATTTTTGGACAATTCATAATTCTCAGAATTTTCAACAGTGGCAATTCAACAAATACAAAATCATGAAATCATGCTCTGGATCAAATACCCATAACTCGAAACATCTTCAAACTCAATAAAAATTGCACAATAACTATCAATTTGATCATCCAAACATAGCTTATAAATAAAACAAACATAAAACTCAAGATAAAACAAGTTAGGGTTTTGGGATATATCTCTCTTTAGGCTTGAATTAGAGGGAGGAGGGGGCTGTTTTGAGTGATTTAGATGATTGGACAAGATAGATGGCAACAAGGGGAAGTCGGTGCAGCCGGAGGTGGCCAAAAAAGTGGTCGGAAACCACCAAAACTGGTGGCACAAGGGGCAGTAGCTGCTGCCCCTGTTTTCTGCCCATGGAGCTGTGGAGAGGAGAGAGAAAATGGAGAGTTGGGTTTGTGAATTTTTGTTGACTTTTTGTGGTTATAAATTTTCAATTAATAGCTACATGTGGCTAAAAATTATCCACCCAAAAAGTAGCTTTTTGCTAATTAAAATTAGGTGCTAAAATAAGCAATTAGTGACATAACAAAGTTAGCAAAGTTTTGGACTTTTGTTTTGGGCCCAACAAGCTAAGTTCTGGCTTGAAAAATTATTTGAAGTGTTAAGCAGAGATAAAATTTTGTATTGCTCAAGATTAATGTTTACCGAAGGTAAGAAAATAATTAATCATTAATTTATACTCACCAAGGCCTAATATCGATTCACCCGATATTTAATCAATCAACGAAACTCGAATTAAGAATCAATGAAACTTGAGTTGCAAAGTGGTGCCCAAAATAAAATATCTCCCAATCGAGATGATTAAATATGATAAATGAAGGTGGAAAATTTAAATAACATAATGGAATTCATTAAATAAATAAATTCAGTGCAATTGAATTTAATAAGTAGGATTTGGTTAAACAAATAACCATGAGTGATTAGGTCAATAAACATGATAAAGTAAATGAATAAACATAATTAATGAAATAAATAAAGATGATTTAAATAAATAAATATGGGTTAGGGTCGGGTTGTTATAGCCTTCCCCCCTTAAAGAGTTTCGTCCTCGAAACTTATAACACGGGTCAACTATATGCCATGCTGCTTTAAAACACATGGGCCATTGGTTCCAATTGCTTCCCTCTGAAGAGGCATAATTTATCGAATGTACTCCGACTAAGGGTGTACGTATTGTATAACTTCTTAATCCCATGTTTCAGTAGTAGATCCTAATACTTCTCACACAATAGCCTCAATGAACTCAATTACTTTGCTTCAAAAGTGATATTCTCTTTGAAAGAAAAGAACCTTGTTACTAGTGAGGAGGTGCTCACTACTGGTTCATCACCTTGTCCACTAATGAAAACTGATGTATACCCTGATAAGGACTCTGATACTATAACGAGCTATAAAACACGTTATATACGTGTTTAAGTTCGACTGGTAGGTGCAGTCAATAAGCGACAGGATTTAACCTTTCTATGAATCATAAGGCCCCATGTAACTAGTCCATACTTGACCTTGGACAGTCGGTCGCTTACTACTTGGATTAGAAAAGCCTTTTGAAATAATTCATAACCCATCTGAGACTTTGGTGATTTTCTTGTTTTGCCAGCACAACTCTTTTTAGATCACCTCAACATGTACTTGAATTTCCCCTCGTAATGCTTACTCGGGTTAGCTCTATCCTTGTACTCAATGTTTCTTCTGGCTCATTCCAATAAAATTAGACAGTGCTTGAGATTATGCCCTTATCAAAATGTCCTTCTCTGATATTCCTAATGTATCACAGGATCTCCCCTTATTAGACTACTCAAAGATCTGCTCCCGACCGATAATGAGTAATGAAATAACCATGGTTAGGGATGAGAATGAGGAAATTCTTAGCCAAGTGAATCATTGTATACAAAAGAAATGAACAATGAGACTAAAAAAAATAAATAAAAGAGAGGTAATCATGGGGTGGTTAGAATAAAGATAACCATAAGTGTATCATGAATTTTGAAATATAATGCCACAAAAAACAAGATAAGTGCAATAGATAGACAACTAGATTGGACAAGCAAAGTGTAATAGATCGATAAATGGATTAGACGAGCAAAGTGCCAATAGATAGATAAATGGATTGGATAAACACGGTACAATGGATAAATAAATAGCTTGAACAAGCAAGGTCTAATGAATAGATAAATGGATTGAATAGGCTGCAGTGGAAAGGAAACATGCATTTGCTCATATAGAGCCAAGTCAAGTACATCAATAAAATTAAATAAGGATTACTGAAGTTCGCTTATGACAAGTGGATATAAGATATAGGTGTGAGAGCTGCAAGTGCCATAAATAGATTAATAGATTGAACCGGTAAAATGCAATGGATAGATCAATAGATTGAATGAGCAAAGTACCAATGGATAAGTAAATAGATTAAATAAGTGACATGAGAAACGTGCCTTTGCTCATATGGAACCAATTCAAGTCTAGTAATAAGATTGAACAGAAAAGTTAAAAGTTTACTTATGAGCATGTAAGATATATGTGTGGGAGTTGAAGTTCAAAATAAGGAGAGTAAGGGGATTGTGACAATCGCAATCACCCACACCAATGAGAGTTGAATTACATTATGAATTCAGAACAAGTAATACGAGCATATTATTATGAATAAATGAGATGTAAGGTAGATGCGTGAATCAGCTCTCAGCGGATTGAACGGCAACTCATGATCATGAAATAAAGATGGTGAAGGTTGAGAGCACTGGAATGTTGAAAACCATATAAGGTCGAATAAAAATGCATGGCACACTTAACAATGGGTTTGCGAAGACATGAAAGATCACCTGAATAGGAAATATCGGGTTGAAATGCAACGAAGATTAAGCAATATTGGATAGTATCAAGTTTTGAAGATGATACAAGCAAACAATTAAAAGAATGACTATAAAAGGGCATTCCCTTAAGAGATAAACTGTGGTTACATGGTTTAGGTTTGATATCCGGACTTCAATTCATACCTGGAAAAGACATCTGTTATTGGCAGTTAATCCCATAAATCATTTATGCAAGGTATGGGGCACTTATTTTTGATTATGATTTTGTTCAACTTTTTGCACGCAATACACAACCATAAGATTCTATCTTCATTCTTCACACATATAAAATGAGGGTTTCCCAAAGTGACACACTTGGTCAAATAACTCCCTTCTGTAACAACTCACTTTACTATATTTGTAGTCCCTTGAACTCTGCTGGAGGTCATGTGATAGGGGCTCTGAAAATGGAGGGAGCATCTAGAACTAGGTTGATCTGAAAATCAATGTTGCTTGGGGGAAAACAGTCCTGAAAGTCCTCAGATGAAACATCTCTAAATCCACCAACTGTAAATATGAATATAGATATACCAAGTACTATAAATATGGATATGGATATATCGAGTGTGGTTGATAAATCACTAATATTCAATGCATTACTGACATGATAATTCACTTGCTTGCACAATGTAATTGGAGGGATAAATAGGGCTTTTTTTCCCTCGGCCTGTAGAAATACACATTTAGCCAATCCTCATCGCTCAAGCTAACCTTAAGATCCTTACCAATCATCTTAGTCCCATAAGTACATAGCCAGTTCACCTCCATAATGATACCAGATCTGCCAATCAAACTGGATTGAATGTCCAGTGAATATGGTTCTAGCACTACAACTAGAGGCATGTGTATAAAAGATGAACATTCAACTACTTACTGGTCTCACTAAATTGAAATGACAGGGGGGTAATCTAAAATGTAAAGAGATGTAACCACAACATGAACTCTTGCAAAGATATTTCTTTATTGGTTAGAAACGATGGACATGTAAGCTGAATGAATAAAAGGACGAAGAATCATAATAAAAGAGGCAAGACATAGAAATGACCTGCATATACAAGACATGCAGTTTATTCATGATGGTCATGATAGTAAGGTAAATGATCGATGTTATGAAGTTAAGAGGGAGTATTAAGTAATGAAGGTGAAGAAATGCAAAGCGGCTTTTGAAAAATCATACGGTATCCGTATGTGCGTAAAATGATGAAGATAAGTGTCAACACTAACAAAAGGGAAAATTTATTCATCTAGTGTTTGAAAGGACAATACGTCAAGATGAAGGAGTCAATCTTATGACTAAACATGATGACATCCATTTTATAGTAAATGGAAGTCTTGGGTAGGCATATGAACTTCAAAACTACTGGCAGATGAAAATAGCACAAATCATTGTTTATCATTACCAAGCTAGGCTGTACTAGAAAAGAAAGGATTACCAAAATAACTTGAATAACGACATGCAGTCACGGCCATAGAGTAGTATGCCAGCATGATGTTACGGTGCTATAGAAACACGAACAATATGGATACATTTAATTGCTGAAAGGGCACTCAATAACTCGGTCTAAAGCAACCAAAGGCTTTACAAGCAATAAACGAATAGTGCCCAAATAGAAGCAGTGAGTTCAAGTTGGTGACAGTAAAAATATGAACATAGTGATGACTGAGCTGCAAGTAGAATGAGTCAAATATGCTTAGGAAGAACTGCAAATCACACAAGAATTCACACCGGGGGTCATTATAGGTTCCATTATGGAAATAGAGAATTAAACGGTTATGATTGTGAGGGTTTCAATCGCTTATAAGAAAGGTTGCTCAGATGTCTTTGAAGAAGTCCCCACAGACCACATATCAGAATTTTCATAAACACTCCATTACAAATCAAGAGAGTGTTAGCAGTAAAGAAATGATACCTCTGAACAATTCAAGGTAACTAGGGCAGAAATAAGTTAATTACAGGAAGTAATGGGAGCATTGTTGATGTAAAGTCTTAGTATCAAGACCAGATGATTCTGATACATGGTAGCTTAATCTTACTTATCCTACACATATAATGCCAAGTAGCACACCATAAGATACTAATTGTTATCACCATATATAAGCACTCATTATAGTGCTCATCTCATACTGGTTCACCTCAAAGATATTACCCCACAAGGCATTTCCTCATCTAGAAGTTTACATCTAACTTGACACTATATAAATTCCTTAAGAAGTTGCAAATGGCATCCCCACATCAGCTTCAACCATCACTGTACTCAAGGTCGGGTATATTAATACATCTCAATAAAACTCTCAAATCCTGCGACAAAATGGACAGAGTTCCACCTAAAAATTGATTAAAATCTAGACTTAAAGCCTTACAATAGATACCTGAAACGGAGAGAAATACTTCAATAGCTCAACGGCCACATACCGGAGTGCATAACTCAACGGGTCACACACACGGAGTGCACAATTATAAAAAAAATTTAAACAAATGAGAGAAATGAAACATACAATATAATTCCCAGATAAATGAGAGCATGCCTTACCAACAAATGACCCAAATGGTTGCACAGTCTACTTTGCTCATGCTTGAATCTCATGATATTACCAAATGATTGAGTCACCCAAATGAAAATGGTTTCTTCATATATCCCCACATATATGAACGTATAAGCAATATCTCATTTAATGGGTCCAATATAACTCATACACACCTTGATAGCTCACTCATAAACACTTGATAGCTCAAAGTGGCCCTTAAAACCTTAGCTCTAATACCAAATCTGTAATACCCCCAAAATGCTAATGATATGATTTACAAAAAACTGCAATAACTTGGTCTGAGAAATATGGTTTCTGAGTCACAACTCTCCCCACTTCTCATATTTCATTTATAAATCCATTAGATAAAGAATTTTACCCCAAATGAGTCATTGACCTCAATAGAAGCTATTAAGCTCACTAAACTTGGTATTTTCTTTGTAAAATCCATAAATAATTCATAGCTCATAAACGAACTCTCAATTTGTATATTTGTCTTCTTATTTCTCATTAATCAGGTTAAATGCTCTATGAAAGTCCATGAATATCCGTGTCCTCGTAAATGACCGTGCTTGGCCCAAAATACACAAAATGAGTGCATGATCAATCGCAGTCAATCACCAAAATGATCAAAATGAGTACCTGATCGAAATGAGTGCATGCTCTTTACATATTTATTCAAAATATTTTCAAAAATCATCAAATTCCAATTACTCAACCAAAATTCATAAAATCTTATAGGAAATTCAAAAATAATATAAACAATCTACAGTAAAATGTTCAGAATTTTCCTCCAAGTATACACTGCACAGAAATTGCAATAACAACCTGATTTACACCCAAGCAGGTCAGTTCACTTCAAAAATTCATAACTTTCATTCTAGACATCAAATGAGACTTAAAACTCCAATATGAAAAGATTAAGAAGTCCCCGAAAAACTTTCATTGAGGCCACAGAGCATGATTCTCACAATAGAGTTCCCAAAAAGGGGTGAAAACACAAGTGTGTTAGTTTTTGGTCCATCCTTCATAGCTTTGGTAAAATAATCATAACCTTTTCCACAGACCTCGAATTGAGGCGATTCAAGAGGAATTTTAAAGTTAACACACTGAAATACATACCCACCAAAAATCATAATTTTTAGCTGGACCATTCATTACCAGTTTAATCCCAAAATCAGCCCTAATTTCCTGAAATTCTAGCCCTTCACTGATTTAACTTTCTCTTTTTTTTCCATAAAAATCACTTGAATCATTTCAAATCACCACAATCAGATATAAAATGATCATTTAAGGCCTCACATATATATTAAAACTCTAAACAACTTCATTAATACATAATTACATAATTCGTATTCAAAATAGGGCAGTTTTCTTCAAAATTCCATAACGCATTGATTACATGTCCAAAATTCATGACATTTTGCCAAAAAATCCCAAATAATATAGAGACTCTACGGTAAAAATTTCATAATTTTTGGACAATCCCATAATTCCTAGAATTTTTGACAATGGCAATTCATCAAATACAAAATCATGAAATCATGCTCTTGATCAAATATATATAACTCCAAACATCTCTAAACTCAATAAAAATTGCACAATAACTATCAATTTGATCATCTAAATATAGCCCATACATAAAACAACCATAAAACTCAAGATAAAATAAGTTAGGGTTTTAGGATATACCTCACTTTAGGCTTAAATTAGATGGAGAAGGGGGCTATTTTGAGTGATTTAGATGATTGGACAAGATAGCTAGCAACAAGGGGAAGTCGGGGCAGCCGAGAGTGGCCGGAAACCCCCAAAATTGGCGGCACAAGGGGCAGTAGCTACTGCCCCTGTTTTCTGCCCATGGAGCCGTGGAGAGGAGAGAGAAAATAGAGAGTTGGGTTTGTGAATTTTTGTTGAATTTTTGTGGTTATAAATTTTCAATTAATAGCTACATATGGCTGAAAATTATCCACCCAAAAAGTAGCATTTTACTAATTAAAATTAGATGCTAAAATGAGCAATTAGTGACATAACAAAGTTAGCAAAGTTTTGGACTTTTGTTTTGGGCCCAACAAGCTAAGTTCCAGCTCGAAAAATTATTTGAAGTGTTGAGCAAAGATAAAATTTTGTATTGCTCAAGATTATGGTTTACCGAAGGTAAGAAAATAATTAATCATTAATTTATACTCACCGAGGCCTAATTTTGATTCACCCGACATTTAATCAATCAACAAAATTCGAATTAACAATCAATGAAACTTGAGTTGCAAAGTGGTACCCAAAATGAAATATTTCCCAACCGGGATGATTAAATATGATAAATGAAAGTGAAAAATTTAAATAACATAATGGAATTCATTAAATAAATAAATTGAGTGTAATTGAATTTAATAAATATAATTTGGTTAAACAAATAACCACAAGTGATTAGGTCAATAAACATGATAAAGTAAATGAATAAACATGATTAATGTAAAGATGATTTAAATAAATAAATATAGGTTAGGGTCGGGTTATTACATGAGCTGAGATGGAGTGGCTAATGCTTCATCAACCTCCTCGACACCATCTAACTGAGCATTAGCTTGGTACAACTAATACCCACCCTACTATGATCGTTCCATCCCTTCTCTATTCTCCCTTTTTCTTTTCTATTCCTTATTTCCTTTTGTACATAGTTGTCGATATTTAGGATTGTGATTGCATGGGTGATCGATTTAAGGTGAAACTTGGGGTTCGTTGAGCCGAGTTGGCTATGATCACCCATGTTGGTTTTATGCGTTTGTTATTAGTGGTGTGTTTGGTTTGTGATTATGTGCTAGTCTTTTGGTTTTTGGGACATTGTGCAGTTTTGATGTCGGGGTGAGCAGTCCATTTGCATATATTTTTCAAATCTTGAAAACTTCACAAAGATTGTTATTTTTCTTTGAGGAGTTGTGTGCTTTCTTAGGTGATTATGAGCTTATGCTGCTAGGTAGTTGAGTTATATGTTAATAGAGTTTACATGATGAGATGTCTGGTTGAGAATATAGATTCAATTTGTTGTAATAACCCCGTGTCATATATGTGATTTTATGCCTACCTTGCTAACTTTACCACCAATTCTTCAGGGCTTGCTATTAAGTTGGGATGTGAACATTTTGTTGTTGAAGTTGTCTTTTATGTTGTTGAAAAATGAAAAAAAAAAGGAAAAGGAAAAACCCTAAAAATGTGAATAAAAACCTAAGCATCATTGTTTAAAGTCGCTATCTTTATTTCATATCTTTAATTGGCTTAAATATGTTCTATTTTACTTGATCACACATCTATTTATGCAATGAAATAAGTGCTTTGGACATTCTAATAAACCCTCTTTTTAGGAAATGCCTGAATATTTGTGAGTCAAGTGGCTTTAGGTAGAGTTGGGTAATGTGTCGTGTCAGGTCGGATTTGTATTTGTATCGTATTTAAACAGGTTGCAAAGTCTCAAACCTGTACCCAATCCGTGTAATAAACGATTGAAAAAGTTCAACCCAAACCACTTAACATTTAAACGGGTTGACCTGAACCTAACTTGTTTAACGAAATGGGTAAAACGGGTTAGGTTTGTGTTACCCATTTTTTCTACCAACTTATTTAATTGCAACACAAATTTTGACCCAAAGATAATTTACCAAACAAATTGTATATTTTCTAGCCATTTAAGGTATAACTGCTTTCAAAAGTACACCAAAATAACAGCTAACTTACAGGCTCCAGCATATTCAGAACTTATTCTAGCAAAACAATCATCAACAACATAACTTTATAGCCTAAAAATTTCATATAAACCAACTACTTAAGTTACAAACTATGTCCAAGTCAAGTCTTAAACAACAGCAAATAAAGTTCAAATTGTTTGAAATTGTTAATAACATAATCGACAAGTCAACAACCAACAAGTTCATAAAAGGGGCCACAAGGCCTAATTCTCCAAAGCATAATTTCCACAAAAAATGTAAACAATAAACGGTAAATGGTAAATAAATGGTACATAGGTTGAACTATTTAATTCGTTTAATTAAACGGGTCAAATAGGTATTTTTTTTCATATTGGGATTCTCAATTTGAACCTAACCCAATCAATTAAATGGGCTTGTCGTATCAACCCATTTAATTAAATGCGTTCAAACTTCTTACCCAAACCACTTAACTTTGTGTCGAGTTTAGGTTAGTAATTATATCGGGTCAGCTTTTCACAGCTCTAACTTTAGGATGTGTGCGTTATTATTCTTAACAAAAAAAGAAAAAAAAGGGAGCAAAGAAGGCAATTAAGCAAGGAAATAGAGATCATGTCAATTTAGCAACTTGATTTATAAGGATTGATAGACATTTGCGCATGTATCAAAGTGTACATATCATCTCATGTTATAAGTGGGGTGAAAAAAGATAGTTGGTATACATCTTGTGACTTGGTTATCTCGTGATTGTGCATTCTATTTTTTATATAATTTGGAGATTTCTTTACCAAGGTGATGTAATTACCCTAGTTTTATACATAATTTTTCCCATTATTTGTATATAAGTTCATGTTTTGTTATTAAAAAAAAGATGATTTTCCTTTGTTTTTAAGAATATTTTGTGGGTATTTCATTTGAAAACCCTTCCAAGACTTCACTCGTCCATTTGAGAAACCAAAGGTTTAAAGGATTTGTTACATATGCTAAATACTACCGTGATTCCTGAAAAGGTGAGTTAGGATTTTAGTTTCCTTATTTTTCATTTCTTTTTAGGTAGTTTAGTATGTTTTACTCGAGGACGAGCAAAATCTAGATGTAGAGGTGTTCGTTTGCACCCAAAAAAAAAATCTTTTTACTGTACCTTTTTACCTAATATGTGGTCAAATAATTATTATATTTAGATTTTTATTTGATTTTATAGGTGATGAAAAATATTAGAATATAAGGAAAATGGTGGAAAAATGAAGAAGAGGACGAAATGAAGAAACTCGGTCGAGAACCCTAGTATAACCCTCAGCCCACACGCTTCCTTAGCCGATTTTCTAGTTTGACCGGACAAAAGCCAAAAGAAATATAAATAAAATAAAACCCTAAAACCTACCAACCTCCCTCACACGCCAGTCATGTGCGAGGTTGACCCCCCCTTTTTCTACTTCTACGAGAAGCATCACACCATCAACATCTACCATAATCTCTATGCGCTTAGCACCAACAGATCATCCCCTTTGATGCTAGCGTACATTCATCCCCACCATCCACTTTGTCTTCAATCAGATGACCATGGACGATCCGGAAGTCCTACAAATTGAAGAGCAGTGGTGCAATTCGGGGCAGCTGGGTTTTAGGCTACAATTAGATACATTTTAGGTTTTAATTTAAGGGTTTTCATTTTTGTTTTTCATGTTTCCTGGAGTTTGCAATTTCAAGATCCATTTTTGAATTTTTGATTTCTTGTAATTTGGTATTTAGTACTTTAGAGTTTTGGTTGTAGTTTAGTGCTTTGGGTTAAACTTGCAATTTAAGCTTTGAATTAGCTGATTGTTGGTCCAACTTTCGTTGTTCATTCTCTTCCCTTTCTCCTGTATTTTCTTTGCTGGCATTCAAAGCTTCAGAAATGGAAATTTTACCATTTTTAATGAGCTTTAAAGCTCATTTCTTACTTAGTTCTAGGTCACCGGGTTGCTGTAAAATTTGAATCCCTTTCCCCTATTTTTAGTGTTATTCTTCTCTACTTCGTTATCTTTGCCCATGTTTCATCTTCTCCACCCCTTGTTTTCTTTATTTATGTAAGGGTTTGTTCTTCCATTAGTGGAGGAAGGTTCGAATATGGGTTAAGCTGAGAGCAGGGAGGCCCTGTTTCACCATTTCCCTTACCCTATTCCATCTTGTTTGTTTTTCGTTGGTTATTGATTTATGGTAGTGACCTACCATTAATGGTGTATACTTCATTCGTGCTGGGGTTTCTAGTAAGGAAGCCTAGTTATACAACTTTTTATCTAAATCTTCGAGCCCTTTTTTCGGGGTTTGAGTAATTGAGCAGGGTTTCCATGGCTTTTACTTCCTCACTGTTTGTCCCCTGTTCTATGTCTAATAAGATTTGGTTGTTTGGCATGGCTTCTTTTTGGTCTTCTAAGAGGATGTCCTCATTGACTCATATCGGATTAGCGTCATTGTTAAATTACATCTTGCTTTACTATGTAAGAATTAGTTGTTGGTTCAAATTAAATTTGAGAATGTGAATAGCTTTGGCTACTTATGGGTTTTAATAGGTTAAATTAATGTTTTACGCTTAGAGTAGCTTAACTTGTAAATTGTTTAATATTGGTCAATTGTTAATCTTCTTTGATTAGTGGGCTTGAGTATGTTTTATTAACTTAAAGATAATGCATGATTAGAGATAAGCTCTTTCTATGACCAAATTTTATATAGTGTCCTTGATGAGATGGCCCTTAAGTATTACAGTGAAAGTTGTACGCTTATAGCATATAATTTTACATTAAAAATCATGTATAAATTTTTGGCACCATTTTGGGGAAGTCGACATGAGATTATGTCACATTTTCTTTTTATTTGATATTTTCTTCCCAGCTGTATATATTTTATTTTGCTTTGTTGACTTGTTAGTTTAGTTTATTTCTTGAAAAAAAAATTCAAAAAAGTAGAAAATTCAAAAAAATTGAAAAAAAATTGCCAAATTTGAAAATCACTAAAAATTCAAAAATTTGAAAAAACCCCCAAAAGTTAAAAGTTTTGGAAAATTTTAAAACCAAAATGGCAGCTTTCTATTTCCCTCAATATGGCCATGAAGTATTTTGGTGATACTTGAGTAGATTGAATGAATTTCATACTCAATGTGTTTATCGATATTTGAGAAATGAGAAATTTACCAAGTGATTTTTGACGATTTGAAAGAAGAATACTAGGGTCATGTTGAGAGTATGAGCCTTGGGACTTTGGGATGTTTGTTTGCTGAGACTCCAGATAAAATTTGTGATTTCTTTGAATATTTAGCTCATGATACTTAGGAGTATGACAATGCTAAAGAGAGCTTTAGTGACACCATTCTAGGCACTTATGTTATGCATGCCACACCTTTGGATGAGAGCAAGTTTGGGGGTATATCCTATGCGCACCCTCATCCTCCTTATACTCTAGTTTCATGCGATTATTGCTATTCTTTTGATCATGATGTTGATTCTTGTCCATGACTTGGTAGATCACACAGATTAGATTAAGGCATTGGCTGTTTTTAATATGGACTTGTACTTCCACAATTGATAGAAGATCGATCCTAGTTTAGGTTCTTTTACACTTGAGGATAGGTCTTGTAAAGACTTTGACGTTATGAATGAGGCAGCGATTCCTTTAGGCATGATTTTCACGATAATGCACATTTTGACTACAATGAGAAAGTGGGTGATTCTTTACCTCCTTTACCAATTGCACCCTCCCCAGAGTTTAGCACAGTTAGTGACACCCCTGAGGGTAGTCTGATCATTCATGTGTAGCTTCTTCCTTTGGCTCCCTTGGCAAAGCCTGAGGAAAAGGAGATAGATTTGAGACTGATGCTAGTTTTGATGATCAGTGTGACATTATTGTTGAGTTAGAGGATATATCTACTGAGAAGCATTCATTTGAGGAGCCTTCGATTGTAGAGTTAAGCGACCTCAAACCTTACATGGAGCTTGATGATCCCGTTTACATTGACTCCTCCCTTAACTTAGCTCCCACCTCTCCCGTTTCACCTCTTTCTTCCCTCCCCATTTTTCACCCTCCTTCAAACCCTCCCAAGTCTACTTTTGTTGAGTTTAAGACTTTTGTATCTGTCGATCATTGTTTAGCTCTAAGTCTTGATGATATTGGCATAGATAGACTTGAGAATCACCTTGAGGTGATGGACTTGACCTTAAGCCATCCTATAGGCTTTGATTTTCAAATTTCATTTGACTGGCTTTGTCTAGGTTCGCTCCCCCTTACCTCTTAGAGATGTTGGACATTATTTCAAACATTCAGATAACTCTAGATGACATGTGCATTCATATAGCCCCATCATTATTAGACCATTAACTTATGTGCCTGATTTTGCATATGCACATCTCTCTTTTAATTGGGATGAGAGCTTTGATAAGCTCAAGAGAGCCTTGAGTTGCATTCCACTTATGCATTTAATTTAGGCTACACCTCCTACTTTTTACTGCTTTTATTTTTTTGAGGATTGTTCCTGATTGTTTGATAAGTTGTTACGAGCCTTGGTGGGTTTTGATATGAGTAGCAACTTGTGAGTAGATCGAGATGGAGTGGATGATGCTTCATCAACCTTCTCGACGCTATCTGAGTGAGGCACTAGTTTGGGTACAATTAGTTCCCACTCTAGTATAATTGTTCTATCCCTTCCCTATTCTACCTTTTTTTTTCTTTTCTTTATTTCTTTCTATATGTAGTTGTGGATATTTAGGATTGTGATTGTGTGAGTGACTGATTTGAGGTGAAATTCAATTTGTTGAGCCGAGTTGGCTATGATCACCTTCATTGGTTTTATGTTTTTGTTATTAGTGGTGTGTTTGGTTTATGAATATGTGTTAATCTTTTGGTTTTTGGTCTCATTATTGTTTCGTTTTTATTTAATAGACTTGTCTAGGGTGTTTTTTTGGTTTTATTTTGTAAATATGTATTAGTGTTTCCTTTGTTTTTATTTTGGTTGTTTTATTTTTTTTTGGTTTTTGTTTTTGGTTTTTGTTTTGCTTTGTTTTTGCTTTTGTTTTTGTTGTGTAGGTTCATATATACTTCTGTGTTTGTGTTGGTTTTATAGTGGTATAGCTTATGTGACTGCTTTTTGGCACCATGGTTCCCACAATGAGGATATTGTGGAGTTTTGGTGTAGGGGTGAGGAATCCATTTGTACATATTTTTCAAATTTTGAAAAATTCACAATGATTTTTATTTTTCTTTGAGGAGTTGTATGCTTTCCTAGGTGATTGTAATCCCATGTTGCAAGGTTATTGAGTTATATGTAAATAGAGTTTACATGATGAGATATCTAGTTGATGATATAGATTCGATTTTTTTTTAATAACATCTCATATGCGTGTGTTTTGGGTCTATCTTGCTCACTTTACCATCCATGCGGATGAAAACCAAAGCACCAATGTTTAAAACTCTATCTTTAATTCATATCTTTTTTATGGTGCAGATCTTTCATTCATATCTTTAATTGACCTGAATATGTACTATTTTACTGATTACACATTTATTTAGGTAACGAAATAAGTGATTTGCACATTCAAATGAAACCCTTTTTTAGAGAAGGCCCGAATATTTCTAAATCAAGCGGGCTTACGGTGTGTACCTTATTATTCGAGAAAAAAAAAGGAAAAAAGGAAGCAAAGAAGGCAATTAGGGAAGGAAATAGGGATCATGTCAATGTTAATAACTTGATTCATAAGGACTGATATACATTTGCATGTGCACCAAGTGTGCATAACATTGCATATTAAATGTGGAGTGAAAAATGAGAGTCAGGATGCATCTTGTTACTTAGTTATCTTGTAATTGTACATTCTGTTTGTATATAATTTAGTGACTTGGATACTAGGGTAATGTAATCACCCTAAGTTTTATACATAATTTTTCCTATTATTTGTATATAAGTTCATGTTGGTTTACAAAAAGAAAAAAAGAGGAAGATTTTCCTTTGTTTTTTGGATGATTTTATGGATATTTCACTTGAAAAGTCCCCCCACGAGACCTCGCTCGTCCATTGGAGAAAGCAAGGGGTTCAAATAGCTTGTTGTATACACTAAATGTAATTGTGGTTCCTACAAAAGTGAGTAAGGATTTCATTTTTCTTATTTTTCATTTCTTTTTAGCTAGTTTAGTTTATTTTACTCGAGGTTGGATGAAATCTAAGTGCGAAGGCATTGTTTGCACAAAAAAGGATCTTTTTACTATATAATTATACCTAATGTGTGGTCAAAATAATTATTATAATTAGATTTTTAGTAGCTTTTTTATTTTTTAGGCGATGAAAACGATTAGAACGGGAAGAAAAACTGTGGAAAAATAAAGAAAATGACGAAATGAAGAAATTGGGTCAAGAACCCGAATGCAACCCTCAGCCTACACTCTTGGTTAGCTAATTTTCTAATTTCACCCCACAAAAGACAAAAAATAAAATAAAATAAGACTCTAAAAAGCTATAAGCCCCCCTTCACACGCCACTCGTGTGCCATGCTAAACCCCCCTTTCCCCCCTTCTTTATCTCTGCTCGCCTCCTCAGGAAACTCAATGCCACTGCCTCTCTTTTCCTTTGAGCACCATCACTACCTCCATCATCAACCACAAGCATCTCCACCATTTTCACTTCTCGTGGCACCATAACACCATCAGCATTTACCATCATCCCTGTACGCTCACCTCCAACAAATCATCCCCTTTGACGCTCACTTGCATTCATCTCCACCATCCACCTTATCTTCAATCGGACGGCCATGGACAATCTGAAAGTCCTATAAATTGCAGAGCAAATGGGCAATTTCAGGTAACTAAGCTTTAATTGGGGTATTTAGTGTAGAATTAGATAGATTTTAGTTTTAATTTACAGGTTTGATTTTCGATTTTCATCTTTTCTCTGAGTTCTCAATTTTTAGATCCGTTTTTGAATTTTTGATTTCTTGTAATTTAGCATTCAGTCCTTTAGATTTTTTGTTGTAGTTCATTTCTTTGACTTAAACTTGTAATTTAAGCTTTGAATTGGTTGATTGTTGCTCCAATTTTCGTTCTTCATGCTCTTCCCCTTTCCCATGTGTTTTCTTCTCCAGAAGTCAAAGCTTTGAAAGTGGTGATTATGCCATTTTTAAAGGGCTTTGAAGCTTGTTTGTTGCTTGGTTTTGGGTTACTAGGCTGTTGTAGAATTTGATTCCCTTTCACCTATTTTTAGTGTTGTACTTCTCTGCTTCATTTTCTTCTCTCGTGTTTCATCTTTTTCATCCCCTATTTTCTTGATTTGGGAAAGACTTCGTTCCTCCATTGGTGGAGGAAGGTTTGAATATGGGTTGAGCTGAGAGCAGGGAGGCCCTATTTCGCCCTTTCCCTTACATAATTACATGTTCCATCTTCTCTATTTTTCGAGGTTTTGGGTTTGTGCTAGTGCCCTACAATCAATACCGAGCATTTGATTCATTTTGAGGTTTCTAGCAAGGAAGCCTAGTTTGCAGCTTCTGATCTAAATATTCGGTTCCTATTTTTTGGGTTTAAGCAATGAGCAGGTATGCAATGGCTTCGAGTTGCTCGCTATTTGTCCCCTCTTTTGTGCTTGTTATAATTTGGTTGTTTTGGCGGGGCTTCTATTTGGTTGTCTAAGAGGTATTTCCTTATTGACCCCTAATTGATTAGCATCATTTTAGACTATATCTTGCTTTGCTATGTAAGAATCAGTTTTTAGCTCAAATTGAAATTGAGAATGTGAATAGCTTTAGCCACTTATGGGTTTTATTAAGTTAAAATTAATGTTTTATATTGGTCAAATTGTCAATCTTGTATATTAGTAATCTTAAGTATGTTTTATTAGCTTTAAGAGTATGATTAGATATGCTCTTTATGTGAGAAAATTTCATCAAATGTCTCCGAGGAACGTTCGCTCAAGTACTGCAGTGAAGGCTATACACTTGTGGCATGTAATTTCACATTGAAAATCACATAAGCATGTAGCTATTGTGGTGAGAAAGTAATTTCCGCACAACTTGAAGCTGCCCTAACAATCTCAGTACTAGAGTTATTTCTTGAAGAGTATATTATTGAACAAGAACAGCAATTGTGCAAAAAACTTTAATATGATAATCCTCTTAAATTTTAGAACAATGACAAGAGATTTGTAGAGATCACTTTGTTAAACCCCAACATTATTATTAGAGTTAAACAGGTGGAGTGAACACATAAGGATATCAAAGAATTTGATAAGTAAATACAAGAACTTTTTGATAAAGGATTAATTAGAAATAGTAAGAGTCCTCGCATCAATCCTATTTTCATGTGAGAAATCATGCTGAAGAAAAAGAGGAAAACCTAGAATGGTAATCAATTCCAAAATGTTTAATGATATTACTGTTTTTGATGGTTATTATATTCCTAACGAAATAGCTTTTTTCAATAGAATTCAAGGAACCTCTTGGCTCTCGAAAATGGATTGTAAAAGCGCATATTGACAGATAGAGGAAAGCATTTCTTTGACTACTTTTTGTGCCCCTCAAGGACGTTATGAGTGGATAGAAAGTTATCTTATCTTAAAAATGCACCTCAAATGTTCCAAAGAAGAATGGATTATATCTTTAAAGACCTTAGTCATTGTTGCCTAGTTTACATGGATGATATTATTATCTTTTTTAAGACTATAGAATAACACAAAGATAACGTTTTAGCTATCACCCAAAGATACATTAATTATGGTATTATTCGTAGTAAGAATAAATACATTTATGCTGCTAAGAAATTGAGTTTTTAGATCTAGAAATAAAGGCTTGACAAATCAGTCTGCAAAACCATATTCTAGAAAATAGAAAATTTCCCTAAGAAGATTGATGATAGGAACCAATTAGAAAGGTTCTTGGATGTCTTACCTATACTTAAGATTTCATTAAAGATTTAGCTAAATTGAGAAAATCATGGAACAAGAACTCAAGAAAAAAGTAAGTTGGACATAAACCCCTAGTGATTCAAAGATTGTTCAAAATTTTAAAAAGATGTGCACAAATTCTCTTATTCTTAATTTGCCCAATGAAGGAGATGATTTATTTTTTGAGACAGATGATAGCAATAAGCACTAGAGTCCAGTATTCAAAATCAACAAAGGATAAAAACTTTGCAAATATTACAATGGAAGTTTTAATAAAGCAAAATGCAACTATTCCACGATGGAAAAAGAAATCCTTTTAGTCATAAGGGGAATTGAAAATTCTTTTCTTTTTGGCCCCAAAACCTTTTCTTATTTGAACTTATTACAAAAGAATACTTGATTTTTTTGAAAAAGAATTTATCAAGTATGTAAGTGCAAGGATGACTGCTGTGTTGATAATTGTGGCTTAATAAGTTTTCCTTCTCTATTGAACATATATGATGGTCAAAGAATTTCTGGCAGATTGTTTAACTTGAGAGCTTGCTAATAGTGATCATCAAAGCATAACTCCTATGGGAAAAGGAGAAAATCTAAAATGAAATGCCATTACTGCTAGAATGAGTTTCTTCTTCTATTAGAGTCCTAAACGGATATTTTGGAAGTTCATATAAATAGTAGATCTCGCTTTGGTTTGTTGTCCTTTGTCTACCTAATAGTACAAAGGTTCGACCTTTTAGAGCTATAAATGAATTATTTGAGGTGTCCTTAAAGGGGGGGAAAAAGTTTTCTTGTTCAAGAAAAATGGTTCAACGACTGGAATGCAACTGCATTGACTACTATCATAATTATTCCTATGACATTTGGGAGTAATGAAGTGCTATGATTTTCTTCCCTAATAGATTTAGAGTTGGAGGTGTCAGATTCCCAAGAAATTTAATCCCTCTAGGTGATGCCATCATAAACTTTCTAAGAATATGGAATGGTAACTTACTTAAGGAAAATCCCAGCTTTGAAGTACCCATTGTTCTCAAGACTAACTAAGTTTCAAAATATATGTTTAAATGTATCCATTGGATTCTTACATGTCCTGATGGTCCAACAAAACTCCCTTACCATAGAAATCTACATGTCGAGGTACATTGTGCAGTGATTGAATATGAAAATGAAAATGTCAAACCAGCCCATTTCTCATTCAATTAACTGATCTAGAAGATCCTAGTGATTAATGATAGGAATGGTTTCCAAAATGATAAGAAGTAATTTGTGACCCTGCTATAGCAAGACTTATTGGTTTCTACAACATTTCTCATCAAATGTGGACATTAATTGAATGAAGAAAAATACTAATGCATTCTGGAGCACTACTTTTACTTATCATAGCAATTTTCGCAAATATATGAAGGTAGAATGAGTGAATTTAGAAGATGTTTTTGATTATCTCTTTGACGTTAGAGCTTAAAAATTCCTGTCAGGAAAAAAAAAAGAGATATCTACATGAATTATTTGAAAATGGGATCTAAAGTGTCTTGAACTTGAAGAGCATTTTGATGATTATTTGGATAATGATGGACTAGAAGACATTATTGAAGATGAAGGCATAGAGAATCTCAATATGAATGAGTGCTTAGTCCTTGCATATACCGATTCTTCTTATCTGTGTGACACAATTATTAGGGGCGCTACCACTAAGCTAATAGCCCAGTGTTGCACCATCATGTGTTATCTTATCAAGTGTCAAGTTAGTGAAATGATGTAGTCTACTGTAATCCTTTGAAAGTATCCTGTAATAGCTTGTGTATTGTAGCCATTAGGGCATCCTATGTAGTCCATCTCTTCTATAAAAGAAGAAGTTGAGTGTTATGAAGGGACACAATCATTTGAGCATACATGAGCAAAAGATAAGTTGGGTCCCTCCATTTTTCTATGAGCAAGCATCTCTAATGATCTTAGTTGTTGAAGTAGCTCTTCAATCTTTTCCATTGCAAAATATTCAGGGATTTTATTAGGGTTTTCAGCTCAATTTATGAGAGAAAAGAAGAGAAACATGCATTTTAAGAACTTAAGTATGAGTTTTCAATCACTTATGGATATTATAAAGACAGTACTAAGTGCGGGGAGTTTAATAGCTTTCATTGGGATTAATAATCTATTTGGGGTGAAAAACTGTATTTAACTGACTTGTGAATGAAATATGAAAAGTGGAGAGAATTTTTGACTCAAAAATCATATTTATCAGACCGGGGTATTGCATTTTATGCTATTTGAACCAAGATATATCGCACTTGGCCTCAAACCTATATTACTTACTCAATTCAGAATGTATCAAATGTATTTATCAAGCTAATCTAGTATACTCGCTGTTATCTTGAGGCAAGCTATACATCAGTAAGCCTTAAATCAATATCAGCAACCCATCTTAAAAAAGGCCAAAACAATTCTTCTATTTGTCACCATCAAAGCCTTTTCCTTTATAATCTCATTTATCTCATTGTGGTCTATTTTACTTTTATTTACTTTACATCGAATTTAAATACTTTCATTAATTCAGTTTTAAAGTTATATTGAAATACCCAAGTTATGTATACCATTTAATTACTCAATTTCTATGACACCTACTTTTACTTACTCAATTATGGGAGTGAGGATCATTTACTGACTACACATACCTACTATGATATTTATGAAATAGAGTTGAGGCCCAGTTATCATTCCTCGTTATGTATGAGTGTTATCAAGTCAGAACATATTTATCAAGTTAGATGACATTTATGAAACAGATGACATTTATCAAGTCAGATGACATTTTTAAAGACTCAAGGTACATCCATTGCCTGTATCTTCAGAAAGCAGAACATGTTTACCAAGTTATAACTCTTAATGAGTTTATCAATTAATCAGTTTATACAGTGATTTGCCATTTAACTTATGACCCCATCAGTTATCATCTTTTGGGCATCAGCCCATCATTTACCCGCGTGGCTTCAGGCCAAGTCTTGATCGGATTGAAAGATGTACACCTATGTATAGATCATATCATTCCAAGGGGTTCACATCCAAATAATAATGAGCAATTCAGTTTCACATTACTTTCATTTTTGTTGTTATTGCGAACTAAATGAATTGCAGAAGCAGGTACCCTTCAATGGTGTTTCTACGCTCATTTTATAATACAGGAATGCATGTACTGAGTTTTAGTTCATATTTTGGAATTATTTTTATGTTTTTCATTTTAGATGATGAAGTATCAGATGTTTCTCCATATAGCAAGCCCTTTCAGAAATTATCAGATGCTCACAGTGGATTCAGTATAGCATGAATGTTGGGATCGACCTCAGGGTCAAGTTGGATCTATATTCAATATACTTGCATAATGTGGAGTGCGAGTTAGCACATGGTATGATTAAGTTGATTGTATTGAAGTTAAACTGTTATAGACTTTGGTCTTGGAATGTTTTAGTTTAATAGATAATGTGATTGTGAACATGAGTTACAAGATTAAATGGTTTCAGTGAGCCCTATCCTTATCAGGATGGCGGTAACACCTTCCATCATTAAGTCTGCCGCTGTAATTTTTCGTAAATCATGTCAATAGCATTTTGGGCGCGTTACACATTTGGTATCAGAGCTAAGGTTTTAAGGGGCAATGTGAGCTATCAAGTGTTTATTAGTTAGCTATCAAGGTGTGTGAGAGTTGTGTTAGACCAGTTAAATGAGATATTGACTATAAATTCATATGTATGGGCATATAAGGAAGAACCATTTTCATTTGGGTGATTCAATCATTTCGTAATATCCTGAGATTCCAGCATTAGCAAAGTGGAGTGTGGAACCATTGGGTGATCTGTTAGTGAGGCATGCTCTCATTTATCTGGGAGTTGTATTGTACGTTTCATTTCTCTCATTTGTTTAAATTTTTGCAATTGTGCACTCTGGGTGTGTGACCCGTTGAGTTATAAACTCAGGCGTGTGGTCATTGAGCTATTGAAGTGTGATTTTTCATGATAAGTACATGTTGTGATTCTTTAAGCCTGTGTTTTAGCCAGTTTTTAGTCGAAACTTTGTCTGTTTTACTCCAAAATTTGAGAGTTTCATTGAGTTGTATTAACATATATGAAATTGAGTACATTGATGTTTAAAACCTATTTGCGGGAATGCCATTTGCAACTTAGTCTATCTTTGGGTTGAATCAATATGAGATGAAATTACTGTAGGGAATCCTGTGATGGTAATTCAGTAGCTTGCAGTGTGCTACTTGTCTCTATATGCGTGATATGAGTAAGATTTAGTTGCTATACATAGAAAGAGGCTGCTCTTGTCACTAAGACCTTGCACCAGCAATGCTCCTATTACTTCCAATCGTTGATTTACTTTGGCCCTAGTCACCCTGGATTGTTCAGGGGCATTATTTCTTTGCTGTTGATACTCACTTGGTCTCTAACATCTCTTTATCTAGGCCATTTGTTTCAATGGCTTCAATTGTTATCTAAACTATGCTAATGACAGCTTACCTTTTGCAAGAATACCCTTTTATATTAATTCTTGAAATTGTTTGCTTGTCTCATCTTTAAAACTTGATACTATCTAATATTGTTTAATCACTCTTGCATTTCAACCCGATATTTCCTATTAGTGTGATCTTCCATGTCTTTAAAAAGCCATTGTTAAATGTGCAATACATTTTTATTCGACCTAATTTGGTTGTTAACATTCCAGTGCCCTCGACCTTTACCATCTTTATTTTATGATCATGAGTTGTACTTCATTCCGTTGAGAGCCGATTCACACATTTACCTTACATCTCATTTATTGATAATGATAAGCTCGTATAACTTGTTTTGAGTTCATAACATAATTCAACTCTCATTGGTGTGGGTGATTGCGATTGTCATCATCCCCTTACTCTCTTTATTTTGAACTTCAATTCTCACACATATATCTTATATTCTGATAAATAAACTTTCCCATTCTCTATTTAATCTTATTGTTGTACTCGAGTTGGCTTCATATGAGCAAAAGCATGTTCCTACTATAACTTGCTCAACCTATTTATCTATCCATTGGCACTTTACCATCCAATCTATTTATCTATCTATTGCACTTTACTTGTTCAATCTATTTGTCTATCTGTTGCACTTTGCTTATCCAATCTATCAATCTATATATTGCATATTGCTTGTCCCATCTATCTATTACACTTATCTTGTTTGCTTGTGGCTATAAAATCACCTCGTTGAAGCTCAGTCGCTCGTCATCTTGTTTCCAATTCATTAGTTAAACCTGAGTATGACTGGGCCATCTTTTTCCTTGGTTGATTATTTATTAGACCCTTTATGATCCATATTTATAAATCACCATTCTTGTGGCATTATATTTCAGAATTCATGATACATCTATAGTTATCTTTATTCTAGCCACCCCATGTTAATCCCCCTTTTTATCAATCTTTTCTAATCTCATTGTTTATTTCTTTTAGACTTAATGACTCACTTGACTACCAATTCCCTTATTTTTCTTCCTGGCGATATTCATTTTATTGTCCAATGTGAAATTGGAGTAGACCTTTGAATTGTCAGATGAGGGGAGAACAAGTGATGCCTTGAGAACACTAGATGATGATATTTTGATAAGAGCATAATCTTAAACAATGTCTGGTCTTATTGGAGCGAGGAAGCATTGGGTATAAGAATAGAGTTAATTTGAGCGAGTATTACAAAGGAAATTCAAGGCCATGTTAAGGAGAGACAAGGCCGACAAAAGAGTTATATCGACAAAAGTAGGAGACAATCACAGTTTCAGATGGGGCAAAAAGTATTTTGAGGCAAATCATACATCCTCAAAAGCCACTTAAAAAAATCCAGAAAGAGATGAAAGCCAAATATACACATTTATTTGTGATATCAATGTATATTTTCACAAATCTCATAAGTTTCAAGGAAGAAACTCTTTAAGGGAGGAAGACTATAATATCCCGACTCTAACCCATATTTATTTAGATCATCTTTATTTTCACGGTTACTCATTTAACCAAATCAGTTTATTAATTCAAATACACACAATTTATTTATTTAGCAAATTACAATTTGCTGGGTCCCACTTTACACTTCGGGTTTCAATTGTCGTAAAATTTCAGGTGAATCGATAGTGGGTCTCGATAATTATAATTTAAGAATTCATTGTTGTTGTTGTTGTTATTGTTGTTGTTGTTGTTATTGTTGTTATCATCATCATCAGCATTATTATTTTTATAACCTCGCAAAAAAAATATTCGAGCTACGATCAATTTCAATCGCGTAAAGTGAATTTTCGTACCAAAACTCATTTAGCCCCGATTTCGGCCCAACAAGCATTACTCCCCTTTATTCGACAATCACCATTATATATGTCTAATTATTATTGGATTAAGCTTACTTTTGCTAGACTAAATCTTAACCAAGTGATTTTGGAGTCATTTCATCCAAGTAAATCTCAAAGCTTCAAAACCCTTTCTCTCTATTCCTCTCCTTCACTACTGGGATGCCTTCTCTGATTGTTCCGATTAGCCACCCATATCAGCCACTTACCACCATTCCTTGCTCACCAGGTAGCCATCCATAGCCACCCTAGCCACCACCATACTCCCACAAACATCCAACACCACTTATACCTCTTTTTCAAGCACCAAAGTGAGTAACACCCTAACCCTATCTTGTTGATTTTGCTTATATCTTGGTTTTGATTCTTATTCTTGTTGTTTTTGGTGGTTGATCATGTTGTTTTGATAGAAATAAGAGCTACTTTGGATGTTTTAATTGATGGATAAGTTGGATAGTATGTAAAGGTTGAGGTTGATCATGTTCATGCAAGCTTAAGTTAAAACCATGTTTATGGATTGATTTGTATTTGATTTGGTGATCTTTAGCATTATTAATGATTATGCTGGAGTCATTGTAGTTTTAGATAGTTTTGGATGAGTTGAAGGTGAGTCCAAGTTGGCCACAAACTAGGGTTTCAATGATTGAGCAAGGTTTAACCGTCCTTTAATAGCAAGCATGTTATTAGTGCATATTTGATTAAGAAATGATCTTTCATATATATGATTTTGAGGTGAAATTCAGTGTGATGGTTTTGGATGGTGATGGGAAGGACCAAAACTTTGTTACATGAGTTTAAGGAATGATTTCAAGTGAGGATTATGTGAAAAAAGAGAAGAAAGCAAAAACAATGAGGGCTAAAAATAGTAAAAAACAGGGGTGACTTTGAGATTAAACTGTTAATGATTTGCCTAGCCAAAACATATGATTTTTTATGGGTAGATAAATTAGTGTGTTGGCTTCTAATTCCCTTTGAATTGCCTTAATCTGAGTTCTGTGGACAAAATTATGATCATTTTACTAGAACTGCGCAGGTTAGACCAAAACTAGCATACTTATGTTTTAGAACCATTTTGGGAACCCTATGGTGGGAATCATGCTTGGTGTTCTCAATGAAAGTTTTTTGGGACTTCTTAAGCTTTCGATATTGGGGTATTGTGACTCAATTGGAGATCGAGAGACGAAGTTATGAGTCATTCTTTCTAAGCCACTATTATGCTCTTACTTTTCCTTTACTAAAATTTTAGCTATTAAATAAATATTCATGGATTTTATTGGGTTTTTCAGCTCTATTTATGGGAGAAAAGAAGAGAAACATGCATTTTGGAGCTTAATTATGAGTTTTGAATCACTTATGGATATTAAAAAGAATGTACCAAGTTTGGGGTATTTAATAGCTTTCATTGGGATTAATAATCTATTTGGGGTGAAAAACTGTATTTAATTGACTTGTAAATGAAATATGAAAAGTGAGGAGAATTTTTGACTCAGAAATTATATTTATTAGACCAAGTTATTGCATTTTATGCTATTTGAACCAAATATATCTCTCTTGGCCTCAAACCTGTATTACTTACTCAATTCAGAATGTATCAAATGTATTTATCAAGCTAATCTAGTGTACTCACTGTTATCTTGAACCGAGTTATACATCAGTGAGCCTTAAATCCGTATCAGCAACCTATCTCAAAAAAGGCCAAAACCATTCTCCTATTTGTCACCATCAAGGCCTTTTCCTTCGCAATCTCATTTATCTCATTGTGGCCTATTTTACTTTCATTTACTTTGTATCGGATTTAATTACTTTCATTAATTCAGTTTTAAAGTTAGATTGAAATGCCCATGTTATGTATACCGTTTAATTACTCAATTTCTATTACATCTACTTTTACTTACTTAATTATCGGAGTAAGGATCATTTACTGACTACACATACCTACTATGACATTTATGAAACAAAGTCGAGGCCTAGTTATCATTCCCCGTTATGCATAAGTGTTATCAAGTCAGAACATATTTATCAAGCCAGATGAAATTTATGAAACAGATGATATTTATCAAGTCAGATGACATTTTTAAAGACTCAAGGTGCATCCATTGCCTGCATCTTCAGAAAGCAGAACATGTTTACCAAGTTACAACTCTTAATGAGTTTGTCAATTAATCAGTGTATACAGTGATTTTCCATTTAACTTGTGACCCTGTCAGTTATCATCTATAGGACGCCATTCCGTCATTTACCCCCGCTGCTTCAGGCCAAGTCTTGATCGGATTGGAAGGTGTGCACCTATATATAGATCATATCATTGCAAAGGGTTCGCATCCAAATAATAATGAGCAATTCAGTTTCATATTAGTTTCATTTTCATTGTTATTGCGAACTAAATGAATTGAAGCGGGTACCCATCAACAGTGTTTCTATACTCATTTTACAATGCATGAATGCATATACTGAGTTTTAGCTCACATTTTCGAATTATTTTCATGTTTTCCATTTTAGGTGAAGTATTACTTGTTTCTCTATTTAGCAAGCCCTTTTGGAAATTATCAGATGCTTACAGTGGATGCAACATAGCATGAATGTTGGGATCGACCTCAGGGTCAAATTGGGTCTATATTTAATATACTTGTATAGTGTGGAGTGCGCGTTAGCACATGGTATGATAAGTTGATTGTATTGAAGTTGAACTATTATGGACTTGGTCTTGAAGTGTTTTAGTTTAATAGATATTGTGATTGTGAACATGAGCTGCAAGATTAAATGGTTTCCATGAGCCCCATCTTTATCAGGACGGCGGTAGCGCTTTCTATCATTAAGCCTTCCGCTGCAATTTTTCGTAAATCATGTCATTAGCATTTTGGGGGCGTTACAGATTTGGTATCATAGTTAAGGTTTTAAGGGACATTGTGAGCTATCAAGTATTTATTAGTTAGCTATCAAGCTGTGTATGGGTTATGTTATACCACTTAAATGAGTTATTGACTATAAATTCATATATATGGGCATAAAAGGAGGAACCATTTTCGTTTGGGTGATTCAATCATTTCGTAACATTTTGAGATTCCAGCATTAGCAAAGTAGAGTGTGGAATCATTTGGGTGATCTGTTAGTGAGGCATGCTCTCATTTATCTGGGAGTTGTATTATACGTTTTATTTCTCTCATTTGTTTAAATTTTTGCAATTGTGCACTCTGGGTGTGTGACCTGTTGAGTTATAAACTCAGGCATATGGCGGTTGAGTTATTGAAGTGTGATTTTCAATGATAAGTACATGTTGTTAGGCTTTAAGCCTGTGTTTTAGCCAGTTTTTAGTCGAAACTCTGTTCGTTTCGCTCCAAAATTTGAGAGTTTCATTGAGGTGTATTAACATACATGAAATTAAGTACATTGATGTTTAAAACCTATTGTGGGAATGTCATTTGCAACTTGGTCTATCTTTGGGTTGAATCAATATGAGATGAAATTACTGTAGGGGATCCTGTGACGATAATTCAGTAGCTTGCGGTGTGCTACTTGGCACTATATGTGTGGTATGAGTAAGATTTAGGTGCCATGCATAGAAAGAGGCAGCTCTTATCACTAAGACCTTACACCAGCAATGCTCCCATTACTTCCAGTCATTTATCTACTTCGGCCCTAGTCACCTTGGATTGTTTAGGGGCATTATTCTTTTGCTATTGATACTCACTTTGTCTATAACATCTCTTTATCTAGGCCATTTGTTTAAATGGCTTTAATTGTTATCTAAACCATGCCAATGACAGCTTATCTTTTGCAAGAATGCCCTTTTATAGTAATTCTTGAAATTATTTGCTTGTCTCATCTTTAAAACTTGATACTATCTAATATTGTTTAATCTCCCTTGTATTTTAACCCAATATTTCCTATTAGCGTGATCTTCCATGTCTTTGCAAAGCCATTGTTAAATGTACAATACATTTTTGTTTGACCTTATATGGTTGTCAACATTCCAGTGCTCTCGACCATTACCATCTTTATTTTATGATCATGAGTTGTACTTCATTCCGTTAAGAGCCGATTCACACATTTACCTTACATCTCATTTATTCATAATGATAAGCTCGTATAACTTATTTTGAATTCATAACGTAATTTAACTCTCATTGATGTGGGTGATTGCGATTGTCATCATCCCCTTACTCTTTTTGTTTTGAACTTTGACTCCCACACATATATCTTACATTCTAAAAGATAAACTTCCGCATTCTCTATTTTATCTTATTGTTGTACTCGAATTGGCTTCATATGAGCAATTTCTATTGTGACTTGCTCAATCTATTTATCTATCCATTAGCACTTTGCTCGTCCAATCCATTTATCTATCCATTACACTTTGCTTGTTCAATCTATTTGTCTATCTATTGTACTTTGCTTATCCAATCTATCTATCTACTTATTGCACATTACCTGTCCCATCCATTATTACACTTATCTTATTTGCTTGTGGCTATAAAGTCACCTCATTGAAGCTCAGTCGCTTGCCATCTTATTTCCAGTTCAATAGTTAAACCTGAGTATGACTGGGCCATCTTTTTCCTTGGTTGATTAATTATTGGACCTTTATGATCCATATTTATAAATCACTATTCTTATGGCATTATATTTCAGAATTCATGATACATCTATGGTTATCTTTATTCCAACCACCCCATGTTAATCCCCCTTTTTATCAATCTTTTCTAATGTCATTGTTTATTTCTTTCAGACTTAATGACTCACTTGACTACCAATTCCCTCATTTTCCTTCCTAGCGATATTCATTTTATTGTCCAGTGTGGAATTGGAGCAGACCTTTGATTAGCCAGATGAGGGGAGAACAGGTAATGCCTTGAGAACACTAGATAAGGATATTTTGATAAGAGTATAATCTTAAGTAATGTTGGGTCTTATTGGAGTGAGCCAAAAGAAGCATTGGGTATAAGAATAGAGTTAATCCATGCAAGTATTACAAAAGAAATTCAAGGCCATGTTAAGGAGAGACAAGGCCGACAAAAGAGTTATATCGATAAAAGTAGGAGACAATCACAGTCTCAGATGGGGCAAAAAGTATTTTGGGTAAATTATACATCCTCAAAAGAAACTTAAGGAAACCTAGAAAGAGATGAAGGCCAAATATACACATTTGTTTGTGATATCAGTGCATATTTTCACAAAACTCAAAAGTTTCAAAAAAGAAACTCTTTATTTATTTAAATCATCTTTATTTTCATGATTATTTATTTAACCAAATCATGTTTATTAATTCAAATACACACAATTTATTTATTTAGCAAATTACAATTTGCTGGGTCCCACTTTGCACTTCGGGTTTCAATTGTCGTAAAAATTTCATGTGAATCAATAGTAGGCCTCGATAATTATAATTTAAGAATTCATTATTATTGTTATTGTTGTTGTTATTATTATTATAACCTTGCAAAAAATAATTTCGAACTACGAACAATTTCAATTGCGTAAAGTGAATTTTCGTACCAAAACTCATTTAGGCCCGATTTTGGCCCAACAAGCATCACTCTCGTTTATTTGACAAATCACCATTACATATGTCTAATTATTATTGGATTATGCTAGATTTAATATTAACCAAGTGATTTTGGAGTCAATTCATCCAAGTTAATCTCAAAGCTTCAAGACCCTTTCTCTTTCTTCCTCTCCCTCTCTACAGGGCTACCTTCTCTCGTTGTTGCTACCAGCCACCATATCAGCTGCTTGCCGCCATTCCTTAGCCATCAGGCAGCCACCCATAGCCCCCCTAGGCACTCTCATACTCCCACGAACATCCAACACCACTTATACCTCTTTTTCAAGCATCAAAGTGGGTAACACGCTTGTTGATTTTGCTTGTATCTTGGTTTTGATTCTTGTTCTTGTTATTTTTGGTGGTTGATCATGTTGTTTTAATAGAAATAAGAGCTACTTTGAATGTTTTAATTGATGGATAAGTTAGATAGTATGTAAAGGTTGAGGTTGATCATGTTCATGCAAGCTTAAGCTAAAACCATATTTATGAATTGATTTGCATTTGATTTGGTGATCTTTAGTATTGTTAATGATTTTGATGGAGTTGTTGTAGTTTTGGATGGTTTTGGATGAGTTGAAGGTGATTCCAAGTTGGCCACAAACTAGGATTTTAATGATTGAGCAGGGTTTAATCTTCCTTTAATAGCAAGCATGTTATTACTGTATATTTGATTAAGAAATTATCTTTGATGTATATGATTTTAAGGTGAAATTGAGTATGATGGTTTTGGTTGGTGATAGGAAGGACCAAAACTTTGTTACATGAGTTTAAGGAATGATTTCAAGTGAGGATTTATGTTAAAAAAGAGGAGAAAGTAAAAACAGTGAGGGCTAAAAATGGTAGAAAATAGGGTGATTTTGAAATTAAACTGGCAATAATTTGGTCAGCCAAAACTTATTATTTTTTATGGGTAGATAAATCAGTGTGTTGGCTTTTAAATTCCCTTTGAATCTCCCTAATCCGAGTTCTGTGGACAAAACCATGATTGTTTTACCAGAACTGCGCAGGTTAGATCAAAACTAGCATACTTATGTTCTAGAACCATTTTGGGAACCCTATGGTGGGAATCACGCTTAGTGTTCTTAGTAAAAGTTTTTTAGGACTTCTTAAGCTTCCGATATTGGGGTATTGGGTCTCAATTAGAGATGGGGAGACTAAGTCACAAGTCATTCTTTCTAAGCCACTATTATGCTCTTACTTTTCCTTTGCTAAAATATTAGCTATGAAATAAATATTCATGGATTTTATTGGGCTTTTCAGCTCGATTTATGAGAGAAAAGAAGAGAAACATGCATTTTGGAGCTTAATTATGAGTTTTGAATCACTTATGGATATTACAAAGAATGTACCAAGTTTGGGGAGTTTAATAGCTTTCATTGGGATTAATAATCTATTTGGGGTAAAAAACTGTATTTAATTGACTTGTGAATAAAAGATGGAAATTGGGAAGAATTTTTGACTCGAAAATCATATTTATCATACCAAGTTATTGCATTTTATACAATTTGAACCAAGATATATCTCTCTTAGCCTCAAACCTATATTACTTACTCAATTCAGAATGTATCAAATGTATTTATCAAGCCAATCTAGTGTGCTCGCTGTTATTTTGAAACAAGCTATACATCAGCGAGCTTTAAACCCGTGTCAGCAACCCATCTCAAAAAAGGCTAAAACCATTCTCCTATTTGTCACCATCAAGGTCTTTTCCTTTGTAATCTCATTTATCTCATTGTGGCATATTTTACTTTTATTTACGTTATATCAGATTTAATTACTTTCATTAATTCAGTTTTAAAGTTATATTGAAATACCCAAGTTATGTGTACCATTTAATTACTCAATTTCTATGATACCTACTTTTACTTACTCAATTATGGGAGTGAGGATCATTTACTGACTACACATACCTACTATGACATTTATGAAACAGAGTTGAGGCCTAGTTATCATTCCCCGTTATGCATAAGTGTTATCAAGTCAGAATATATTTATCAAACCAGATGACATTTATGAAACAGATGACATTTATCAAGTCAGATGACATTTTTAAAAACTCAAGGTATGTCCATTGCTTATATCTTCAGAAAGCATAACATGTTTACCAAGTTACAACTCTTAATGAGTTTATCAATTAATCAGTTTATACAGCGATTTGTCATTTAACTTATGACGCCGTCAGTTATCATCTATAGGGCGTCAGCCCATCATTTAGCCGCGCGGCTTCTGGCCAATTCTTGATCAGATTGGAAGGTGTACACCTATGTATAGATCATATCATTGCAAGGAGTTCACATCCAGATAATAATGAGCAATTCAGTTTTATATTACTTTCATTTTTCTTGTTATTGCGAACTAAATGAATTGTAAAAGCAGGTACATATCAACAGTGTTTCTACACTCGTTTTACAATATAAGAATGCCTGTACTGAGTTTTAGCTCACATTTTCAAATTATTTTCATGTTTTCCACTTTAGGTGATGAAGTATCACATGTTTCTCCATTTAGCAACCCTTTTTGAAATTATTAGATGCTCACAGTGGATTCAGCATAGCATGAATATTGGGATCCACCTCAAGGTCAAGTTGGGTCTATATTCAACATACTTGTGTAGTGTAGAGTGCGAGTTAGCACATAGCATGATCAAGTCGATTGTATTGAAGTTGAACTATTATGAACTTTGATCTTGAAGTGCTTTAGTTTAATAGATATTGTGATTGTGAGCATGAGTTGCAAGATTGAATGGTTTCAATGAGCCCTATCCTTATCAGCATGATAATAGCGCCTTCTATCATTAAGTCTTCCGCTGTAATTTTCCGTAAATCATGTCATTAGCATTTTGGGAGCGTTACAGATTTGGTATCAGAGCTAAGGTTTTAAGGGGCATTGTAAGCTATCAAGTGTTTATTAGTTAGCTATCAAGTTGTGTATGGGTTATGCTAGACCAGTTAAATGAGCTATTGACTATAAATTCATATGTATGGGCATAAAAGGAGGAACCATTTTCATTTAGGTGATTCAATCATTTCATAATATCCTGAGATTCTAGCATTAGCAAAGTGGAGTGTGGAATCATTTGGGTGATCTGTTAGTGAGGCATGCTCTCATTTATCAGGGAGTTGTATTGTATATTTTATTTCTCTTATTTGTTTAAATTTTTGCAATTGTGCACTCTAGGTGTCCAACCGTTGAGTTATGAACTCAGGTGTGTGGCCATTGAGCTGTGGAAGTGTGATTTTTCATGATAAGTACATGTTGTGAGGCTTTAAGCCTGTGTTTTGGCCAGTTTTTAGGCGGAACTCTGTCTGTTTCACTCGAAAATTTGAGAGTTTCATTTAGGTGCATTAATATACATGAAATTGAGTACATTGATGTTTAAAACCTATTGCGGGAATGCCATTTGCAACTTTGCCTATCTTTAGGTTGAATCAATATAAGATGGAATTACTGTAGGGAATCCTGTGACGGTAATTCAGTGGCTTGCGGTATGTTACTTAGCACTATATGGGTGGTATGAGTAAGATTTAGTTTCCATGCATAGAAAGAGACTGCTCTTGTCGCTAAGACCTTACACTAGCAGTGCTCCCATTACTTCCAGTCATTGATTTACTTCAGCCCTAGTCACCTTGGATTGTTCAAAGGCATTGTTCCTTTGCTATTGACATTCACTCGGTCTACAACATCTCTTTATCTAGGCCATTTATTTAAATCGCTTTAATTGTTATTTAAACCATGCCAATGACAGCTTACCTTTTGCAAGAATGTGCTTTTACAGTAATTCTTGAAACTGTTTGCTTGTTTCATGTTCAAAACCTGATACTATTTAATATTATTTAATCTCCCTTACATTTCAACCCGATATTTCCTATATGGTTGTCAACATTCTAGTACTCTCGACCTTCACCATCTTTATTTTATGATTATGAGTTGTAGTTCATTCCGTTGAGAGCCGATTCAGACATTTACCTTACATCTCATTTATTCATAATAATAAGCTCGTATAACTTATTTTAAATTCATAACATAATTCAACTTTCATTGGTGTGGGTGATTGTGATTGTCATCATCCCCTTAGTCTCTTTATTTTAAACTTCAACTCCGACACATATATCTTACATTCTGATAAATAAACTCCCACATTCTCTTTTTATATATTGCTGTACTCAAATTGGCTTCATATGAGCAAAAGCATGTTCCTATTGTAACTTGGTCAATCTATTTATCTATCCATTAGCACTTTGCTCGTCCAATCCATTTATCTATCCATTACACTTTGCTTGTTCAATCTATTTGTCTATCTATTGCACTTTGCTTATCCAATCCATCTATCTATTTACTGCACCTTGCTTGTCCCATCTATCGATTGCACTTACCTTGTTTGCTTGTGGCTATAAAGTTACCTTGTTGCAACTTAGTCGCTTGTCATCTTGGTTCCGATTCATTAGTTAAACCCGAGTATAACTGGACCATCCTTCTCCTTGGCTGATTATTTATTGGACCCTTTATGATTCATATTTATAAATCACAATTCTTGTGCCATTATATTTCAGAATTCATGATACACATATGGTTATCTTTATTCTAACCACTGCATGTTAGTCCCCGTTTTTATCAATCTTTTCTAATCTCATTGTTTATTTTGTTTAGACTTAATAACTCGCTTGACTACCAATTCCCCCATTTTTATTCCTGGCGATATTCATTTTATTGTCCAATGTCGAATTGGAGCAGATCTTTGATTAGTCGGATGAGGGAAGGACTGGTGATGCCTTGATAACACTAGATGAGGACATTTTGATAAGACTATAATCTTAAGCAATGTCAGCTCTTATTGGATCAATCAAAGAAGCATTGGGTATAAGAATAGAGTTAATCCGAGCAAGTATTACAAAAGAAATTCAAGGCCATGTTAAGGAGAGACAGGGCCGACAAAAGAGTTATGTTGACAAAAGTAGGAGACAATCATAGTTTCAGATGGGGAAAAAGTATTTTGGGCAAATCATCCATCCTCAAAAGCCACTGAAGGAAACCCAGAAAGAGATAAAAGCCAAATATCCACATTTATTTGTGATATCAATGCATATTTTCACAAAACTCATAAGTTTCAAGGAAGAAACTCTTTAACGAAGGAAGGCTTTAATATCTCGACTCTAACCCATATTTATTTAAATCATCTTTATTTTCATATTTATTTATTTAACCAAATCATGTTTATCAATTCAAAAACATATAATTTATTTATTTAGCAAATTACAATTTGCTGGGTCCCATTTTCCACTTCGGGTTTAATTTGTCGTAAAATTTCAGATGAATCGATAGCAGGCCTCGATAATTATAATTTAAGAATTCATTGTAGTTATTATTGTCATTATTATTATTATTATTATTTTTAAGAACCTAGCCAAAAAAAACTTCGAGCTACGAACAATTTTAATCGCGTAAAGTGAATTTTCAGACCAAAACTCATTTAAGCCTGGTTTCGGCCCAACAAGCATTACTCCCATTTATTTGACAAACATTTATCTGACAAATCATCATTACATATGTCTAATTATTATTGGGTTAAGCTTACTTTTGCTAGATTAAATCTTAACCAAGTGATTTTGGAGTCATTTCATCCAAGTAAACGTCAAAGTTTTAAGACCCTTTTTCTCTCTTCCTCCCCCCTCTACTGGGCTGCCTTATCTGGTTATTGCTGCCACCCACCATATCAGCCACTTACTGCCATTCCTTGGCCACCAGGCAGCCACCCTAGCCACCCCCTACTCCCGTAAACATCCAACACCCTTATACCGCTTTTTCAAGCATCAAAGTGAGTAACACCCTAACCCTATCTTGTTGATTTTGCTTGTATCTTGGTTTTGATTCTTGTTCTTGTTGTTTTTGGTGGTTGATCATATTGTTTTGATAGAAATAAGAGTTGCTTCGAATGTTTTAATTGATGGATAAGTTGGATAGTAAGTAAAGGTTGAGGTTGATCATGTTCGTGCAAGCTTAAGTTAAAACCATGTTTATGGATTGATTTGTATTTTATTTGGTGATCTTTAGCATTATTAATAATTATGATGGAGTTATTGCAGTTTTGGATGGTTTTGAATGAGTTGAAGGTGACTCCAAGTTGGCCACAAACTAAGGTTTTAATGATTGAGCAAGGTTTAACCATCTTTTAATCACAAGCATGTTATTAGTGCATATTTAATTGAGAAATGATCTTTGATATATTTGGTTTTGAGGTGAAATTGAGTGTGATGGTTTTGGATGGTAATGGGAAGGACCACAACATTGTTACATGAGTTTAAAGAATGATTTTAAGCGAGGATTTATGTCAAAAAAGAGGAGACAGCAAAAACAATGAGGGCTGCAAATGGCAGAAAATAGGGGTGACTTTGAGATTCAACTGGTAATGATTAGCCCAGCCAACAATTGTGATTTTTGGTGGGTGGATAAATCAGTATGTTAGCTTTTAAATGTTTTTTGAATTGCCTTAATTTGAGTTCTATGGACAAAGTTATGGTCATTTTACCTGAATTACGCAGGTTAGATCAAAACTGACATACTTATATTCTACCCCCATTTTGGAAACCCTATGGTGAGACTCCTGCTTGGTGTTCTGAATAAAATTTTTTCGAGACTTCTTAAGCTTTCGATATTGGGGTATTGGGTCTTAATTAGAGATTAGGAGACTAAGTTACCTCTTACCAGTCATTCTTTTTAAGCCCCTATTATGCTCTTACTTTTCCTTTATTATGCTCTTACTTTTCCTTTACCAAAGTATTAGCTATCAAATAAATACTCATGGATTTTACTGGGGTTTTCGGCTCGATTTATGAGAGAAAAGAAGAGAAACATGCATTTTGAGAGCTTAATAATGAGTTTTGAACCAATTATGAATATTACAAAGAAAGTACCAAGTTTGGAGAGTTTAATAGCTTTCATTAAGATCAATAATCTATTCGGAGTGAAAAATTGTATTTAATTGACTTGTGAATGAAATATGAAAAGTGGGAAGAATTTTTGACTCAAAAATCATATTTATCAGAACAAGTTATTGCAGTTTGTACTATTTTGAACCAAGATATATCTCTCTTGGCCTCAAACCTCTATTACTTACTCACTCAGAAACTATATTTATCAGACCAAGTTATTGCAGTTTGTGCTATTTTGAACCAAGACATATCTCTCTTGGCCTCAAACCTCTATTACTTACTCTATTCAAGAATGTATCAAATGTATTTATCAAGCCAATCTAGTGTACTCGTTGTTATCTTAAGCTAAAATATACATCAGCGAGCCTTAAACCCGTGTTAGCAACCTATCTTAGAAAAGGCCAAAACCACTCTCCTATTTGTCACCACCAAGGCCCTTTCCTTTCTAATCTCATTTATCTCATTGTGGTCTATTTTACTTTCATTTACTTTATATCAGATTTAATTACTTTCATTAATTCAATTTTGAAGTTATATTGAAACACCCAAGTTATGCATACCATTTAATTACTCAATTTCTATTATATCTACTTTTACTTGCTAAATTATAGGGATCATTTACTGATTACACATACCTATAATGATATTTATGAAACATATTCGAGCCCTACTTATCGTTCCCCATTATACATAAGTGTTATTAAGTCAGAACATATTTATCAAGACAGATGACATTTATGAAACAGATGGCATTTATCAAGTTAGATGATATTTTTAAAGACTCAAGGTACGTCCATTGCCTGTATCTTCAGAATGTAGAACATGTTTAGCAAGTTACAACTCCTAATGAGTTTATCACTGAATCAGTTATACAGTGATTTGCCATTTAACTTGTGAACCCATCAGTTATTATCTATAGGGCGTCAGCCCATCATTTACCCGCGCGGCTTCAGGCTAAGTCTTGATCGGATTGGCAGGTGTACACCTATATATAGATAATACCATTGCAAGGGGCTCACATTCAGATAGTAATGAGCAATTCAGTTTTATATTACTTTCATTTTCATTGTTATTGGGAACTAAATGAATTACAAAAGCGAGTATCCATCAACAGTATTTCTACGCTCATTCTACAACACAGGAATGCATGTACTGAGTTTTAGCTCACATTTTCGAATTGTTTTCATGTTTTCCATTTTAAGTGATGAAGTATCACATGTTTATCCATTTAGCAAGCCCTTTTGGAAGTTATCAGATGCTAGTAGATTCAGTATAGCATGAATGTTGGAATCGATCTCAGGGTCAAGTTGGGTATATATTCATTATACTTGTGCAGTGTGGAGTGCGAGTTAGCACATGGCATGATTAAATCAATTGTATTGAAGTTGAACTGACGTTGGTCTTGGAGCGTTTCAGTTTAATTGATATTGTGATTGTGAACATGAGTTGCAAGATTAAATGCTTTCGGTGAGCCTTGTCCTTATTAGGACGGCGATAGCATTTTCTATCATTAAGTCTTCCGCTGCAGTTTTTTGTAAATTATGTTATTAGCATTTTGGGGGCATTACAATTTTGTTGATGTATTATGTTTTAATGAGTATTAAGTTTCTATAACCTCTACAATAAAGCCATCAATCTTCACTGTTAGCAATCTAAATGTGTCATTAAAGCGGTTAATTGGGGCTCAATTAGACAATATGTGATGATATTATTATGGTTATGATGAAGATGTAAATGGAACAGATATGATGAGGTAAAGAGACAATAATATATTGATCAGCAATATGGTCAAAATTATATTCTAACACTTAATTCTAATGAAAATCTCAGCTCTATAGAAATAATAACTATAGATATCATTATATATATGCCCCTAATCGGAGACCAATAGAAAAGAAAGGCCAAATGGAGCAAGTGGAGAATTTGTACCTCTTAATTTTTTTCTTTTTATGAGTTTGACATGTTATTTGTGACATTTCAAATGTATCTCGTAATTGTTAAGACTTGTAATTATTGGAACATGTTGTTTTGTTGAGTTTTAATTATGTTCCTTCTTTTATTCTTCATTTAACTTAAATGTTCAGAATTCGGTTAATACGATATACAAATGCACATCATTGCATTGATAGGTGGGTAGAACATAGAAAATTTATATACAATTATTGCATGCGTGAAAGAAATTATTTCAGATCGGATTAAATTCGATTCCAATCCAATCTGACTCGGATTGGATCCGGAGGTTTCCTTCGATCCGTCGGATCGGATTTTCGGATTTTGAATATAATCATATGCGAATTCGGATGTTCCAATATCCGATCCAAATTCGATCCGTTGACATCCCTAGATATGATAGAGGCATTCTTTATTGTTGAACATTTTAGCCATATAACCAAATAGTCTATCCATTGTGTTACATGTTTTTCCCCTTTGCTAGCCCTTTTGACCCTATATCCATCTTTGTTGTAAACACTTCATATTAGCCCTTGGACAAACACATAGTTCTACCTTTATGCCAAGTCTATAGGGTATCACTTCATGTATGTAGTGGGTGGTTTGAGCGTAATTGAGTTTAAGGTACCTTTGGTATGTTGGTTTATTGAGAGATTAGTGATATTGAGCATTTGGATTTCTTCCCTTCTTTTTCAAATTGCATATGTGTGTATGGATTAGGTTGTGAGTTGACAACTAGTGATCCTATGCCTTTTAGTAATTGAAAATTTCATTTCGTTTCCCAAAGAAGAAAAAAAGAAAAAAAATCACACTGAAAAAAAAAAAGTGAAAGGACAAGAAAAAAACCCAAAAAAATTAAGTGATTGGCATTGGACATGTAAGTAGCTTGTGCTTCTTCTTTGGTAATTCATTTCCTATTTCATTCATAGGGTATGTTCATTGAAGTGTTGGGGTTTGGAGAGTTGATAAACTTCATAGTTGCTTGGTGTTTATTGGTTGCTCCCTAGTCACTTTGCTAAATAGCTTCCTATTGCCCACTCCCTTCCTTTAACCCTTTTAGCTCACATTACAACCTATGTAAAGTCCTCTTAATGGTCATGTGCACATTGCGTTCTTAGTGGAGGAGAATTTGAGAGTCCTTATAAGCCTATGGTAATTTGCATCTTTGGAATGAGTCTTGAATAAACCTATGCTAAATTCTGATCGTATGAGTGAGAGTGATTCACGTTTTCCCAGGGTGAGGTTCTACGAGTCTATTTAGCTATACCAAATCTCATGTACTTGTATAATGTGCTTTATGGTTCTTTGAGGTGATTAACTTTGATATCAAACTTGTGGACTCACACATTTTCGAAAACCTTCTCCTCTTCTTAATTTTGAAAATGTCTTGCGTGCTATTTAGGGTTGCCGTTGATTGCTATTTTCGCATGTGATATGCGATGACTTGCCCACTTTAAGGAGGGTGTTATGTATTTAAGTCCTAGATGCATCTCCCCTTGTTGGATTTATCTAGTATTTGCTTGAGGACAAGCAAAGGCTTAAGCATAGGGGAGTGATGAATGTCATATTTGCATAGGATTTTATGAGTGTTTGGGAGTCATTTTAAGGGATTAATATCCTTAATTTTATGATCTATGCCGTTATTTCTACTATTATGCTTGATTTCACTTGTTTTGAGAGTTTTTGCAGACTTTGACTTGTGCGAAGTTATGCGAGTAGAATGAAGATTTTTGAGGCCTTATGGATCAAAGAAGATAGCAAAAGAGGCCCTGGGACACGCAACACAGACAAACCATGGCCAGTGCCACGGCCCAGGAGATTCTAGAGAGAAGCAGCAAATGAATCAAGTGAGAACGGACCTACTAGAGGGCACCACGGCCTGTCCGTGGTGGGCCCCAAGTCCTTGGTGGCCCTTATTTTCCCATCTTCACTAGTTTTCTTTGCGGCTTTTCATTTTTCACATGATTTGTACGTTACCAGCTTTGATTTCTGCGAATCAAAGCTGTGTCTTTATATCTTCCTTGGCATCCCTATACTTCATCCATCCTTTTTTACAATACACCATCAAGTTAGGATTTAGATTAGATTAGAGAGGGCTGAGCGCAAGTTGAAGGTGAAGATTTGTAAGGATTTCGGGCCGACTTTACATCTACCTACAGAAGCGTGCATCGGCTAAGCAATTTCTCTCCTTTCTCTTCTTTTTCTCTTTAGATTTTTAGGCTTTTAGATTAATATTGATTTTTATGTCAAGTTTTGAATTATTAATTTGGAATTTAGTTGAATTCTTGTAATTGAATCAATTCTTATTTTGATCTAAAAGTGCTTTGGATTTGTTGGGTTTATTCTATTAAACCTTAGACAATGAATTGCTCATGGGAATTTGATCAACTTTTTGCTTGCCTTAGACATTTGGTGAAGGACTGAAAGGTGAAACTAGATGTTGGAAAACCAAGATTTGACTTATGTCTATGGGATCTTTAGAAAGACTCACTGTTTAAGAAACCCCTAAATTTGAAAATCAAGTTCTTAATGATCTTAGATTAATCAAAAACCCTTAAGAAATGATAGCTTATTGGATTTAAGCATTTCACTCTGCTTTGAAAGAGGGGTTTGATAATTCAATTATCGATTTTGGAACTATACGTATGAAGAAGAGGTGCTTGATTAATTCTTAAGTTGGAAAATTAATTGATTTGATTGAGTTCCTTGGTTGCTTATCTATTAGATTAGATAAGTAGCACAATTAAATTTCATTCACAATTTGGATTCGCTTAGCCTATCTTGAGGGAATATAACTCAATAACTTGACCTAGTCTCTATGGGATCGACTTTGATTTCCTACAATTCCACTGTGTGTAACGCCTCCAAAATGCTAATTACTTGATTCATATATAATCACAACTGAAGACTTAATGATGGAAAGCGCCATCATCGTCCTGATAAGAACAAGGCTTACTGAAACCATTCAATCTTGCAACTCATGTTCACAATCACAAAATCTATTAAATTGAAACACTCTAAGTCCAAAGCCCATAATAGTTCAACCTTAATACAATTAGCTTAATCGGACCATGTGCTAACTCGCACTCTACACTACACAAGTACATTGAATATAGACCCAAGATGACCTTGAGGTCGATCCCAACATTCATGCTATGCGGAATCCACTGAGCATCTAATGACATCTAAAAGGGCTTGATAAATGAAGAAACATGTGATACTTCATCACCTAAAATGGAAAATATGAAGACAATTTGAAAATGTGAGCTAAAACTCAGTACATGCATTCTTGTATTGTAAAATGAGCGTAGAAACACTATTGATGGGTACCTACCTTTGTAATTCATCTGATTTGCAATAACAATGAAAATGAAAGTAATATGAAACTGAATTACTCATTATTATTTGGATGTGAACCCCTTGTAATGATATGATCTATATATAGGTATACACCTGCTAATCCGATCAAGACTGGGCTTGAACCCGTACGGATAAATAATGGGCTGACGCCCTATAGATGATAACTGACGGGGTCACAAGTTAAATAGCAAATCACTGTATAAATTGATTCATTGATAAACTCATTAAGAGTTGTAACTTGATAAAAATGTTCTGCTTTCTGAAGATACAGGCAATAGACATACCTTGAGTCTTTAAAAATGTCATTTGACTTGATATAAATGTCATGACTTGATAACACTTATGCATAACGGGAAACGATAACTAGGCCTCGATTCTGTTTCATAAATATCATTGTAGGTGTGTGTAGTCAGTAAATGATCCTTGCTCACATAATTAAGTAAAAGTATGCGTAATAGAAATTGAGTAATTAAATGGTATATATGACTTGGGTATTTTAATATAACTTCAAAACTGAATTGATGAAAGTAACTAAATCCAATATAAAGTAAATAGAAGTAAAATTGAGCACAATAAGCTAAATGAGATTACAAAGGAAAAGGCCTTGATGGTGACAAATGAGAGAGTGGTTTTGACCTTTTCTGAAATAGGTTACTGATGCGGGTCTAAGGCTCGCCGATGTATAGATTGGTTCAAGATAATAGCGAGCACACTAGATTGGCTTGATAAATACATTTGATACATTCTGAATTGAGTAAGTAATAGAGGTTTGAGCCCAAGCGAGATATATCTTGGTTCAAAATAGCATAAACTGCAATAACTTAGTCTGATGAATATGGTTTCTGAGTCAAAAATTCTCCCCACTTCCTATATTTCATTCATATATCCATTAGATATAGAATTCCATCTCAATAAGTCATTGAACTTAATAGAAGCTATTAAGCTCACAAAACTTGGTATTTTGTTTGAAAAATCCATAATTGATTCAAAGCTCATAAACAAGCACCCAAATTGTATACTTATCGCCTTCTTTCTCACTAATCTAGCTAAAAGCTCCATGAAAGTCCATGAATATTCATTTCCTCCTTAAATGACCTTACTTAGCTCAAAATAAACAAAATGAGTGCATGATCAATCTCACTCAATCTTTATTATTGCTCTTTACACAATTACTCAAAATGCTTTCAAAATTACTAAACTTAAAATACTCAATGAAAATTTATGAAATCTTATAAGAAATTCGAAAATAATATGGACAATCTATAGTACAATTTTAAAATTTTCCTCTAAGTATACGCTGCACAGAAATTGCAATATTGCACCAAAGTAGGTTAGTTCACTTCAAAAACTCATAACTTTCACCCTTGACCTCAAATGAAGACCTAAAACCCCAATATCGAAAGAATAAGAAATCCTAAAAAACTTTTATTTATGACACAAAACATGATTCCCACAATAGGGTTCCCAAAATGGGGCTAGAACACAAGTATGTCGGTTTTGATTGAACCTGCGCAACAACCATAACTTTGTCCACATAATGCAAATTAAGGTGATTCAAAATCCATTTGAAATATAACTCATTAATCTAGCTCTCCGCCAAAATTCATAATTTTTTAACTGGCCACGCATTACCAGTCTTTCCTGGAACAGACCCCGATTTCTGGGCCCTTCACCGCTTGCTACCTACTGTATTATCCTCCTTTTCCACATAATTACCGTCTAAAATCACTTGTTGAAATTACCAAACCATGGGATGACCCTCAACATTACTTTAGATAGCCATAATCCACAATTTTCACTTCATAATCTTCCAAGATTTATTTTCAAATCTAAAACACACACATAAAAAGCTAGTTGACAAACATCATTTAGATCATGCATAATTCTCATAACCCTAGCTTATGCCTCACTTGAACTTGCACTTAAACGCATCTAAAATCAACATAAAGGGATTGAATAAGATTACCCACAACTTTAAATTCATTTTTCATTCTAAGATCACAACAAATGAAACAAGCATGCTTGGATTCAACTTTCATGATTCATCATGATTCAACTCATTTGATCACACTTTCAATTCATCACCCACAACTTTAAACATCACTAGACTCAATAACAATTGCATAATAGTCATCACTTGGTTCATATAAGCATAAGCCATAACTTAAACGATCAAAAAAAACTCAAAACATTCCATAGGTTGAGGTTAGGGTTACCTCACTTAGATGCTTGAAAGAAGGAGTTGGGGCTGTGTTTGAGTAGGGGGGAGGGCTGTCATGGCTGTGGGGGATTCCTAGGTGGTTGGTATTGGCTGGGATGGCGGCAAGGGGGCAGCAGAGGGGCGATGGTGGTGGCTGGAAACTGGGGAGGGGATGCTGCCCTGTTTTTCCCAGCCCACTGCCGTGGAGAGTAAGCGAGAGATGGAGAGGTTTTCTTACAAATTCTTTGTGAGCAATTCATAAATAATGGTTCTAAGGTGTTGACTAATATGTGGCTAAAATTTTTCTTGCCATAAAGTACCTTTTTGCTAAGTATATTTAGGTGCACATTATGATAATTAGTGATAAGTAAACATAAGTAACTTGGGCCTTGTATAATTAGGTCTAAATCATGGGGTTTGGGCTTGATTTTGGTCCCAAAAATAAGTGAAGATTGCGTTAAAGATTTTATAAGGCTCGGGATTAAATTTTCCTGGCGTTTGGAAAATAATTAATCGCTAAATCATGCTTACCGAGGCCTGCTATCGACTCATCCAATTTAAACGATAAATAAAACTTGATTTGCAAAGTGGGTCCCAAAATGAAATATCTCTCAACTGGGATGATTAAATACGATAATTGAATGCAAAAAATTTACCAAAGATAATAGAATTTGTTGATTAGATTAATTGGGGTGCAATTGAATCATTAGACATGATTTGGTTAATTAAATAACCTTAAATGATAAAAAGAATAAACATGAGTTAAACAAATAAACATGATTAATTAAGTAAATAGATATGATTTAAATAAATAAACGTATGTTAGGTTCGGGCTATTACACCATGCGCCTGCGGCTCTGTTGGATAGTTCTATTTGAGGAATTTAACTAGGATTCCATAATTTTTAAATATAAATTGTTTCCAGTTTTATTCATACTTAATAATCTTTACCAGTTTCTTATAGATTTACGAGATTGACTCCTCCTGTGCCTTGGGACTTGGATCCTTCAACCTCATATCTTGTACTTTTTCTCTTTTTCAATTAGAAAAGGGACGGGTTCTATTTTGATCAGTCATTATTGTCCCTTGATCAATTGGGGGGGAGTTGCTTAGAAAAGAAAGCGCCTTAAAAGATAATGGTAAAAAGGGCTCACCCATAAACTCGGCACTCTCTTCTTTACTTGAATAGCTTACAATAAGTGAAAGAGATGGATATGGCAATCATCCATAAAGCGTGTAGGAGTCCTTTGTACCAGTTAGGAAAATCAAAGTAGAAGCGCGAGCTTTCATAGACAAAGGTAAGTCAGATTTAGCATTCATTTCCTTCTATAACTCTTAGTGAGATAGATCCCATCAAGGTAGCAAAGGTAATAAATAGGAGCTATTTAAATTGCTGGAAGTGCATAGGACCATCACGCGAGTTAGGAGTTCACTACAAGCGCATGAAGAAGGACCCTCTCGCCTATCATAAAGGCACTAATAGAATCTCATCCAAGATCATATCACACCAATGGAGAAGTAAGGCAGTGAAAGCTAAAAAGAAATGAATGATAGGCCAGAGGGATAGGCTCATTCAACTAATCAAAGATCCCTGCCTAGTCCAATAGAAGAAAGCAGAGTCAAGGGGATAGGAACTTTGAATAGCTATCTATCCCGCATTCCACCAGCAAACCAGCCAGCAAGTATGCTCAAACCTCATTCTATCAAAGCAGCCTGTAAACTTATTGTGATGAGCTTGAAAGTAGCTTGAAAAAGAGCATAGGCTAGGCAAGGAAGCTCTCCAATAACTCAATCATACTCGATGGCCTTTTCACATTTAACATGGGAAAGAGATAGGAGTGGTAAATAAATATCGAGGGGAGGACAGTCATTCAAGGAAATGAAATAGGATATGCTATCAAACTTGGTTCCTCGCCAACTGGCACTCTCAATACTGGAAACTTGTTTAATACATTCCCCTTTTATTGTCAAGGCCTTTTTTTCTTTTCAATTCCATGTGAATTTCATTTCGAGTTAGAATTTTTTTCCCTTGGAGCCAGTGGGAGACATAAGAGAATCTCTTGCCTTCTATAAAAGCAGTGAATTTTCAGTGCATTTTGAGAAAAATTTCATCAAGTTCAAGTTCAGTCCCACGCTCCACCCTGTCGGGGAAAGGGAAAAGAGGTAGTCCTATAACAGACAGTCTTTTATAAGGAAGTTTCTAAGGCGAAGGAGGATATGTACCCTTCAAAGGAGTTGGAGAGCATCGAAGTTATAATCTGACCATTCTTACCCTTGTTACAGTGTGACAGATAAATCTCAATATGCTTTAGTCTCACGGTTCTTGCTCACCCGATAGTATACGCATATTAGTAGTTCTCCCATAAAAGCCATACGAGTTGTGAATAAATAGTTTCATTCTTGATGGCAGTATTCATTCCCGTGGTTGCATTTCCTTTTTTTTTTTTTCCTCGAATGACTGCTAGCAAGTCAATTGTGATAGAGATCATAGATGCCAAACCGCCATCACTTTCAAAAGCATCAATAAATGCAGAAAGAGATCCTAGGTGTTGTTATTGCTTGAAGCTTTCTATTGCCTACTATCGACGGCCTGGAATGAAAGGGAGATCACCGTCTAGCCAACGAGAAATGCTGGACCAAAGAAAACTAATTACCTTAAAGCTACCTCTTTACTCTTCTTTCAGAGGTCGGCAAGAAAAGATCAGTTTAGGATGCGGTGCCTATAAGGTAAGAGCTTACTAGGAAGGAGAGAAAAGGAAGGACCAGAGAAGTAAGAGCATCTACGGCTTGAATCTATCTCTTTCAGGAGAAAGGTGCTCAAAAGTGAAGGTAGTCCGACCGAACTAGGTTGGGTTTGACGGCAGGTGGTATCATACATAAGATCAAGCTTGCAGAAAGGAGTGAGATGTAACTAAGAGAGTCTCACCCTCTTTCTGCACACCTATGGAGTGAAATAAAGTTGAACTCACTAAAACAATAAACACTTCATAAGAATGAGTCAAACTTCATAAATACCTCTGAGATAAGAGAATACAGTAGGCACAATCATACTAGTGAAGCCTTATGCTTAACACATGCGTAGCGGGTCTGTACTATCTACTAGTCTTTATCTTTAAGAAAAATCTTTCTTTTCATAAGTCAGCAATGGTTTATAATCCCATCTTTCAGAATTAACAAAGGATTGAGTCAATCTTTGTTAAGCATCCCCCTGTGATAATAAGATGCTTGAAAAGCACATTCATACCCTTTTCTAACGTGTGTTGAGCATGGTGAGCAAACAAAGAAGGTGAAGGCCTATGCTTCTTTAGAAATCTAAATAATGGCTTTTCCTTTCCCATCTCAATCTGTTCCCAAATCCGCTACAGAATCTAAGGTTGAAACTTCTAGGAAGAAACTTGCCATCCATACTTTAATAGAATAGACTCGCCCTTCCCTAATGCAACATTGGCTGCAAGCTTGCTTTTTTGCCTAATAAAAGTCGCCCTTCTCTTCTCATCTTAATAGCTATCCTTGTAGAAACAAGTCACCATCCATTCTCGACCAGACAAAGCATGGCGAGCCACAAAAATGGGTGGGAATGCTAGCTATATGCTTAACAAAAGCTCCATGTATGCTTTTGAACAGAACGCCCTCTATTCATTCATCATTCGAATACGATGGAAGCTCAGTTCATGTTCCGCTTCCAAAGACCCGACTCCCCACATCCCTTCACACTACATTGATGTTGGCTTTGAAGGAAACATTCGATGAGTAGGCAGGGACCCAAGACAAGAGGGAATGAAGATTTTCTCCACAATGCTTCTTTCCTTTACATAACTAAGATGTCATTCTGAACCTATTGGTGAAACTCGATGATTAGTTGAATCGCTAAACTTCAAAAGTCAAAACTTAGTGCAATCTATATACGGATGATAGAGGTCTTAGCCCAATATAGACAATACGCATCCACCTAATGAACCTAGTTCGTATATCGACTGACTGCAGTCCCTTTGACAAGCTTGGCACCTAGGAATTACACTCCAGGCTTCCAGTGGACTTAGGTCTTATTGAGCATATGTTACGGCCTAAACTACTCAATCCTAGTGGTTTATTTGATCCGGTCAATCTCTTTCTTGAGCTTTCATTGGGCTATGATCTAATGCCTCTTAAAACTTTTATTTACCCGAATCATTTGCCCCTTGAGGGATGTTGGATTTAACCCAATCATACCTCAAATTGTAACTAGGCCTAACCTCTTTGTCACCTTAGAAATTATCTGCCTTGAACTATGAGTTATTTAGACCATATGGGCTTTCTCAGGCTTAGTTTTGTGCACCCTTCATCGATATGGTACTTCCCTAAAGAGAATTACCCAAGGCTTTTTCGATGGATTTTTATTTTCTTTTTATGAAATTTTCCTCTAACTGGATTTCAAATATCTCACTTTAGAATTCAAGATCTTTAGCTAATTTAATTTTTCTTTCCATGAAAAATTATTTCGTGAACCACTCTGTTGAATGTGAAATTTTGATGATTCTAGGCTCTTCAAACTCAACGCTTTTAAATTGAACACGAGCCTATTAGATAAAAAACGGAGGTCAAAATTTTATAGGTGTAAATTGACATAAGGACTTTAGAAATTAGACCCTTTATAAATATGATTAAAAGAGATACAAAATCAAGTTTAAAAAATCGTGACTTTATCTTGTACTAATCTCCACAAATTAAAGAAAGGGGTTAACCAACTAAGCAACAAAATGTGAGAAACTCAAATAAACTTGCTGGATAAATAGGCTTACATGCCCATTCACGAGTGCGTTAATTTGTTACCCATTTATTATTTACTTTAGCACTAAAGCAAAGAGCAATAGAAAATGTGGCTCAGATTTTGGCTGGAGATTTCATTAAAAAGGGGTCAAAGAAACTGATGCGCAAAGTTGATTGCCTAGATACTTTGCAATTGATGTCATAAAGAAGTTACTTTAGGTGGGCTCCCACATTTTCCACTCTACTTATTTTACTGCAACATGAAGAGTCATCTAACCCTTGATTGTAAAGAAAGAAATTAGAGCCAGAATAGAGGGGGGTTCTGAAAAAAATATAGAGTGAGCACAAAAAAATCTAGGTAGGAGGAAAAACCGCAAAGTCAAAGAATATTGAAGACAAGAAGCATGAAAGAGGAGGACAGAGAAGAAGAAGAAAAAAAATAGGGGCTAAGCAACTACCAATCAAAGAAGTTTCAAAAGGATATAACAATTCAAAGGTGCCAAAATCTCATCAAATTGAGTCTTCGAATGGTTGTTCTTCCTTGTTAATGACCTTCTTTTTTTCAAGTTCATTCTTCCATGGCCAAATACAAAAAAAGGGACTCAACACACAATCAAATAGATCAAACAACAAGCAGAAGCGTCAATCGTGTTATGCAATTCCAATCTAAACCCCAAAATTCAAGGATCCTGCCAGATCTTGAGTCTTGTCGGACTCATGAACTCATAAATTCTACTGAATTTTGGATCTTGTTGGATCTATAAACTCAAGTCCTAAGGGACCCCAGGTCCTATCGAACCAATAACTATTGTGATCCCACTGGGTCTAAACTCTTGTCTGATTCTCTAAAAATAATTAGTAGATTTCACATAAACCCATCTCCTTTGAATTTGCCCAAACCCATAAATTTTCTTATTTGAGGGCAAAAATTTTTATAGTAGCGAAGCCCATCAAATTGAATAAATTTGAAGTGTCAATTTGAATGATCCAAAAATTGGCAGATGACGTGGAAAATCAATAGCTTGAGCCATGAAGTCTTGAGTTCTAATGGCCATTATTTATTTATTTATTTATTTATTTATTTATTGATTTTATCGTCACAAAAATAAACTGATCGTGATATAGAAAATCACAGTTGCCTAGGATGGAACATTGACAAAGTTAATCTATGTCCCACTAATAAAGAAAATTATAGTAGAAGCTTGATGATCGAAGCTTTTCACTAAATTTGGTACAAAATAAGGAGAGAGAGTCTTAATTCTAGCTCTACAAAAATAGATGTTTGAAAAAAGGCCAAATTCTCAAAGGGAAACTAAGTAAATAGAATTGGAAGGCCTCTTTATAAACTTAAGGTCTCTGTTTTAAGTGAATAAGTATGATTCACTTCAAGACTCTTTTGAACTTAATAGATCGGCTCAAAATAAAATCAAAAAGTAAATCAATCTATCAAGAAAGATAAGACTACAAGGGACTTTGTGGCATTATCGTACTCTGAGGCCTAGGTTTAATTAATATCAAAGAAGAAAAATAATAATAGACCACCAACCTTGGTTAATGGTAATCAATGCATATCTAACAAATGAGAACGCTAGTAGAATATTATTAAGATCAGGTTATATGATTGTATGATCATTACAAAAATTGATGTGATAAGGAGCTTGAGGGGGAAGAAGAAAATATGATAAAGGGGAAAATGAGATTAGAGACCTTATTTGTTATATTGATTAAGCTTGACTTCAATCCCTCATATCAAAGAGATAGGATGGTGAAATGTGGGTCATTCCTTGCATATATAGACATGTCTTTAGAAAAAAGCCAAAGACAATTAAGGCTAAGAGGCTACTGTTAATGATACAAAGTATTCAGGGCATTCGAATTTTATTTTTTTAAAAAAATGATGATGAGTGCTTGGTCATTCATTCTCAGAAAATGATTCAGTAAATTTTGTAATTTGTGGCCCCTTATTGAATTTTCATCAATTAATTAAGTTGAAGTTATTGATTAAAATTGAAAGCCAATAGAAGTTAAATGGCATAAGAGAGGAGCACAAGCCAATGTTTATATTTTAAGGAACAAGTGTGCGAGGAATGTGGTGTGAATTTTACTACAACAAGCTGGCCAAAGTGAAGTAGCCGAACCATGTTGTCGGATATAATGCGCTTCCATTTTACATTCTTGTTTTACGTAATATACAACCCAAGCAACCAAAAAAACAGACTTAAAGGCCTACAAATATTAGGCAAGCTCCTTAAAATACAAATCTTTCTCAAATGCCTATGTCTAGGAAATAGACCGAAACCAAAACGTACTATTAAAAAAAAAAACAAAACCAGGCTCACTAAATTTCCCCTCCTAAACTAATTCAGGCGTAAATCAAATTTTGGGTCAAGAACTAGGCAATAAATCTTGGGTGCAATGGTAAGTCAAAAAAATAATCTTGAAATGGACATACCCAATTGAGGACTAAGTCAACAAAGAAAACAAATTGTGGAATGGCTTATATATATATATACATATATATATATATATATATATATATATATATATATATATATATATATATATATATATGTAGCAACCAAACTCAAAGTTCAAATGAAAAAAAAAATAAAAGAAAGGTGTGGCTATTAATTTAACCCAAATAAATAAAATCTGAATCCAAAAATCAAATTAAAATTGTGGTTATTAACTTAACCGAAAAAATACAAATCAAATCAAATTACATTAAAAGAGGTTGTTTGATCCTCTATAATGGAGGTATGCAGGAAGCTCACAACAAATATGCAGGCAGCTCACAACAAAAAGTGAGTGCAACCTAAACTTCAAATCAAGTAAAATACTCCCCCATAATTTGCACAATGTGTGTGTGTAGTATCCTTCCTTGAAGGTGTCTGTATGGCCACTATCTGATGCAATTAAATCAAGAGTTTGGACGAATCGCCATCAAAAATGTGATAAGTTCTACTCTAAATTCCAATAATTTAGGCCAAAAGAAAAGAAGAAAAGTTAAACAAAAATGAGTCAATATCAAAGGTGGTTTTCTGAAAAGGAAATGTAATTAAGGAGGTTCATCCTCTAAATACGATCGTACTCAAATAAACTAATTAACATTTTTGTATATTGGAAACTTCTGTTGTGCTTCTATATTTATTTCATTATATTTAGCTCAAAACACTTAAGGTGACTTAAACATGCCTTGATTGAGTATCTTTTTACCTTCTCTTAATTTTATCATGCCAGTAACGATGGTGATTATGATTTTCAGATATTTTCTTGTTATGCTTTCTGCCCTTGTGTTTCTTGTGGTCTTTTCCTCTAATCTAATGACACATTTTTCCCTAATCTTCGATTATAGATTTAGTCTTTTTGGGTTTAAATTCTTCAAGAAATATCTTAACTCTTTTCAAATTAATTCTAAAGGTTGTCTATTAGCTTCACCTCTTTCAAGCTTCATGAAGCTTTCCTTAACCTCTTTCCATTCCTTGTTCACTTTTCTAGAACCTTTTCCTTTACGATGGTGAACTTTTTTATTAGCAATCCACTTAGACTTCCTCCAGTCCTCTTCCCTTCCTTCCATATCCCTTAAGGAGATAGCTCTCAAGGACCACCACATGGGATAAGGTACCTGAATATCTAGGTGAAGGTACAAAAAAGGAAGTCCTCCGAAGGTATTGGTGCTAAGTTCTCATGATTACCAAGCTTTATGGGCTTATTGACTCCAAAGATCTATATGATCATGTTAAATAGAGCATAATAGCAAGAGAATGGTCTTTGTTAGTCCCACATAAGCTTAATCATCCTAAAGGAGAGATAAATAGGGTGATCATAATAGCATAATATCCCTTAAGAAGAATGTTTCTCAGGGACCACCACAAAATATAACAGATAGTATCAAACTCAAGAACGTTGAACAATAAAGTCAAGGGCACTACATAAATAGATTAAGGAAGTTAAGCAGTAAGAGACTAATATAAAAAGTAAAGTACACAATGTTATTTAAAGAGGTTCACCCCCTCCAACTAGGCTATGTCCCTGGCTAAGGTTCCTTCCTTAGGATTCAACTACTTATATTAATTTACTCCGGCATTTACACAATTTGCAAGTGCCCACCCATGAACCTTGATTGCAATACACCCTTCAAGATTTCTCTTGAAGTTATTTCTACTAAGTTCCCACTTAGGAAGGATGACACTCTCAGTCAATCCCTTTGTTTACAAGCAGGGTTCTCACAAACCTCTTACTTCGTGAAGAATCTCAAATGTGTACACAAAGATTACAAGACTTGAAGTTTTTCACTTAAGAGTGCAATAACACTTTGAATAGGTGTTAAGCTCTTTGTATGTTGTGCACTCTCTATCATCAGCAAGATCTCTAGACAAGCAGTGAGAATGGGATCGTTGGAGGATGTTGAAGATGTAGTTGTTGGTTATTTCAAAATATTCTATTGGACAATTCTCTCTAACAGCTACTAGCTGGTTCAAGGACCTTGATGTTAGTTCACTTTTTCAACATCTACTCAGTTAGTTATGGGTGTCTTATGTCTTGGAGAGGTGATTCTTCAACCTTCATATAATGTCTCAACTATTGCATTCCTTATTGGCAAATGCAAAAACTACTCTTTCAAGCTTTGATATTGACATTCTCCAATGCTAGTGCGGTTGACTGTAATTGTCCCTTTTTTAAAAAAAAAGAGTGCCTTGGGTGTTTTCCTAATTTGAGATATATTTGAATATGCTTTCCAAGCATTCCAAATGCCACCAACTACTATATCATCAAAACTACAAAGTTAAGCTTACTTCTTGAAGATTGTACAATTGCATAATTGACAAAAGAACCTAATTAATTCAATTTTAACTAACTTAATTAATCCAAATCAGCATGATGTTGTAAAATATAGTCTCTTAACCAAAATTCATAGCCAAATTTCAAGCATATCATGGATAAATTTTGCACCAAAATGTGTCTGATGTTCCTTTATCATGGAATTGCATATTTATGTGTTATTTACATTTCGTTGGTCAAATACAAAAATTCAAGACTTAGAAATTAATCAAAGTGTCATAAGATTCATTTTAAATCTTAATTCAAGTTGTACTAATTTTATGACTCTGATAAGGATACATTTCTGACGACCAGTTAAGCTAGGTCTTTGACAATAAGAGTGAAACCTAGTTAAACTCTAGCTTTGAAGCTCTAGGCTGTTACTTACCTAATGATCTTGTTGAGCATCTTGCTTGAAGGAAATTAAGAATATATATTAATCATTACATCACATTAAGGTGATTCTTCAGTCTGGCTCACATCTTATCTTTGGATCTACTTCCTTCACGTGAATACTCCATTCAGAGTAGAACTTTCTGAAAGAGTTTATGATCACCCTACTCATTGCCCTTGGTCATTACTAAGGGCCCCAACTAAGCTTAAGGACCCTCATGTCCTTGTGTGATCTGATATCCTTCTACAGCACTTAGGGGCTTTAAAAATGATCATTTGCCTTATCCTACTCCACTGTCGTCCTTTGGGTTTTGTTTTTCTATATTTCTCCTTCCTCCTTCTCTATCCAAAGTAAAAGAGCCTAGATAGCCCAAAGTCTCTTCTCTTATAAAGGTTTTTGATTTTCATGTTCCTTTAATAGAGATGAGTAGTAAGGCTCACAAGAGAATAGAAAGCCCTAGAGGTTGGGTTCATACCTGCAATGAGTGGGAGCAATAACAAGGAGTCACTAGGGGCCTTAAAGACATGTCTAGGCATATTGGTGCCCCGCTCTAGGAAATAAAGGAGAGGAGAATAAGGACATAAGAAGAGAATAGCATCTTACAGAGGCAAATCCAATAAGCTTAACACTTGCTTGACCATATTGGTGGGAAAGTTATAGAAGATAAGCTTGACCCTCAGTAAGAGCTCATTTCTTTCTCTTTTCTTCCTTTTTATCCTTTTTTGCTTTATGTTTGCTCTCTATGTAAATAAAACTTTTCATTTGGTAATGTAACTTTAGCAATTAATGAAGGACTGACTTTTCACTCCAATGTGTGTCTTATGTCGGTCTTTTTATTACATTATTTTTGGTTTTTTCCTTTTTCCCCAATCCCTAGTTTTAATCAATAGTAACCTCTTAGGTTTTTCCCCTATAAAAAGAGGATTGAAGGGTTTTGCCTTCCAAAAGCCAATGCACCTCACAATTTTATACAAAAATTTCCAACGTTTATTCTTTTTTTTGCTACCAGCTTTTACAAAAATAGCTTCATCTCAACCCATACATTTATGGAGACTGACTGTGTCTTTGCCCCTTCCTTCACTAAAGATTTTGTTCATCTTTGTCCCTAGTTATGCGTGGTTAGAAATGTTTCTTTCAACCAAGAGTACTTCTAAGGTTAAGACTTTGGAAACTTGCTTTCGGTTTCGCTTTGTAGAGAACATCTTCAAATTTGGTGTACTAGATCACAAACCACTTTCTCAGTAAAATCAAGCTCAACCATTGGGACTGCTTCAAAGATTGGTGTTGGAGGTTTTCTTTGAGGATATTTCCTTCTTATACTCCTCCACTATCTCGGGAGGTACACAACTTAAGGTGCCTACCAAGGGCATGTCCCTTTCTTTGTGCCTAGAATGGAATATCGCATTATCCAGGGGCTCTTAGAGGAAGATTCCTTCATAAATGGGCTCCGTACACCCCTGCTCTTTGGAGTTCAAGTTCCAGTTATGAATAGAGAAATTTCTTATATTCATTCCACTCTTGGGTACACTGTACCTTTTTCTTTTCTCTATGAGTCTAGCGGCATCTAAGAATTCATCCCCTTTTATCTAGGTAGTTTTCACCCCCAATTAGGTCCCATTACTCCACATTTCCTAGAATAACTATTGTGGTGGGACTTGTATGTCCTCAAGCAAAATTCAAGCATCCCACAAGTCTACATCTAGTTCTCGCATTTCTCCAACTCTTTCCCTTTTTTCTCATCCAAGTCCTTTATGCAAGAGCCTAGAGTCTTCAGGAAGGGGTAAAAAATATTGGAATTTGGTCTCAAATGTCTATTGAGGCAATAAACATTAAGGCCTCATCCATCCAAGCCTCATCCATCCAAAGGCACTACTAGGATTGTGCTTCCTAATGCTGATGAGCACAAGACTGCCCTTTCTCTGAAGGGAAAACTATGAGAGAGCTAGGATCTTCTAATGATTCAGACTCAAGTTTACTTTTGCATAGTTATAGTTTTAGCTTTTTAATTTTTGTATGTTTTTAGTGTAATTTCTTTATAATTAATAATAGCTTTATATCTTAGGCCCCTTCCTGATATGTAATGGAATTTAATATCTGGGATTTCTATATTAATTTTGAGTGAAAATCCACATTGTTGTGTCTTGCTTTCTTTTACTCAACTTGGGCTTTTTCCCTTTACTGCCCTTAACTTTATTTTCTTGGCACATTTTAAAGCAGCCTAAAATTATAAAGTCATCTTAGGTAGACAATTAGGATCTCTACCCATTTCTGCTTTTTTAACTTCTCCTACACTTTTTAGGAGTTTTCCAGTTAGTAAACACTTAAGTGTCAATCCAAACTTCCAGCACTCACTCCCCTGTTTTGTTCCATCAATTCTTGCTACCACTCTTTCAAATCTTCTTTATGATTTGAAAAATGCCCATCAAATTCTTCAAAAAACACATGCAACAGTTCCTTGAATAGTATGAGCGCACTCTAGAGGCATCCCACGGTGTGGAAAGGCCTTTAAGTGGTTTTCAGTATGAATTTAAAGAACTTTGATCTGTATGCATTGATTGTAATTAATGGCATTGGGCTAGAAAGCTTTAAAACAAGGTGAACTCTTGATAAATCCAGATCTAATGCCTAATGCTTTTATGTTTGCCTTTTAAAACCCAATAGCTCTGTACTGCAACCCTTAAAAGGGTTTCATGACATCTTCTAAGAGCATTTCAAGTTAGTTTGAGATTTCGTCTTTCTTCCTTCCTCAAATAGCTAGTGGATATATAGGGTTAGGCCTTACTAATTTACCCCCAATAGATGCCAGCATCGATACGTATAAGGTCTTTTATCTCATGCACAATAGATAACCTAGAGTGGCTGAGTTCATATAGCTTCACCAACTTCAGGGATCTCCTAATGGTTAAAACCTTTAGGCTATAAGCAACATGAGTGTCATCCCCAGCAAACCTTCTAGTATTAGGTGTTAGAATGAAGCTTAGGATTATATTAAGAATCTTCGCAAAGAGTGAAGTTTCCTAGCATATTTAGCCCTAACTATGCCACCTACTTGAGAAGCACTAAAAAGAGACTTTCCCTTAATTTGGAGGAGATTAAAAGAAAATGGCAATAATATTAAGGAAGGGGGAGTTGTTAACCTTCTATGCCACTAACAAATCTTAAGTAACCTCATTGTGTTCTTTCAACTTTTCATGTTTTAGACTTTAATTTCTACTTTGTCCCTCACTTTCTTCTCAGTGCAAGCTTGTATTGATTGCCTAGAGCCCCTTTAAGAACAGAACCCCGAGGAAGACAGATTTAGGGTGTTGTCAAATCATAAAGGAACAGGAGAATCTCGCCATTGCCAATGAGGAAGGAAAATTCAGTGTTAGCCTTACCCACACAGTGAGGGTGAGTTTAATGCAAAACTTCCTTTCCTTTTCAGATTGAAGAGGTTAGCACAAGCCAAAATTATGAACATAGAAAAAGGGGTTCTCCTATCTCTAGAAAGTAAATAGTAGGCAAGAAATCCCTGTAGTTGAGGATTCTTATAACGAGAGGTGGAGGCAATAACCTCATTGTTCGTCACTCCTATTAACACCTTCTAGGATTAGTGATGATGTTGGGAGACGTATCCATGATGCCCTTTTGAACATTGTTGAGAGTTCTCGTAAGGGTTCCTTCACTAATATGAATATTGAGGAAGCCTCTTCTTCTCAAGACTTTCCCAGTTGCTCTAAGCATCTTGCAATAAGAGAAATGGAGTGAGGTGTTAAAAGAGATTTCGTCTTCTAAGGTCATCACTCCTACGACTTGTTCCATACCATGGAAGAAGAGATGTGGTCCCTCCACCCAAAACCAAACTCCTTCACCCGGCAACGTCATAGAGGAATCCCTAAAGTAAGAGACTATTGACTTTGAAAGATTAGCAGAGGGAGCAATGGATGATCTCCTGCTCCATTTTGAGGAGAAGCTTAACAAAGCTACTTCTAAAGAGCTTATAAGACCATCCCTTTCTCGTTTTGCTTCTAAACCGTAGGCTACTTTTGGGAAGTAGCAAGCTTACCCTGTTTCCCCCTTGTTAAGTTATAATTTTTGCATATTTTTAATAATTATTTAGCATATGCTATATAGATTACATTATCTAATACACTTTATTTTATTTATTTTTTGGTTAATAATTGATAAAGTGAAGAAGAGAAGAAAAGACATCAGACTGTTATTTTTTTTAATCGAAGGACTTTTCAAGTGGATTTATCAAGTAGATATGAAAATAATAATTTATGAAAAATATTTATTTTCATAATGAGTTATTTGAAGGACTAGGGTTAAGGGATTACTAATCCTAGTTGCAGAGGAATTAGAAGCCTTGAGAAAGAAGAAACACTAGCAAGAAAGAAACTCTAATATTACTTTCATCTATAAAGGCGATGTTTGAGGGCTTTGTTAGGGGAAGAAGACAACACCATCTCAACACTTCTCCATCGTCATTACCACCACTCAACTAACCTCTCACCATAAGCTTCACACCATCATCCATCAAGCCATCTTCTTTATCATATCAACATCGCATCATCGCCTATCATCATCTATATCAAGCTACAGTATTACTATTTTAGTTTATCAAATTTGTTTTTGAACGTGATATTTTAAATTAGTTTTTGTGTTTTAATTTGTTGCATAACTGAGCATTTATTTTACTTAGCATAATCTATTTGAAACCATTCTAAATTAATTATTTTGAAATGAGTTTTTGCTCTATTATCTAATTGATTTTTATGCCATAATTCTATAATGATTTGTGTTTTATGTTCATGATATTTACATTAGAATAATTAGAATACATGTTAATTAGTTTAATATAATTTATGTAGATGATTTAAATACTTAAGTACGTATAAGCTATAGCTTTTTAGGCACAAGTATCACCATAATTGATCATATATGAGTCAAATTCATCTCTTTTAATTAGGAAATCAGTATAGATATTTGTTAAATCAATTTACCGGTAAGTTAATTACAAGGTGCTAGATAAGGGTTCTCTAATACTTAATGCTCAAGTTTGATTAAGTTCTGGTGCTGGTACTGGGGTTATCAAAACTAGTATGCTTTATATTAGGGCTAGACCTTCTTGAACTATAATCTAAGGAAAAATGAGAAAGATCTATTAGTGGTCATCTTCGACAGTCTAGCTCAAGGGTAGGTCAATTTGTGTATTGATGATAAATATTTAATTTGTATGGTGGATATAGATTATGCTAACTATTTTCATAAATTTGGTATCTTTGATAATTACTTGTTTGATTTTTAGTTGATCTCTTTACTTTGTCAATTTTAATTCTTAAATTTATAGACTTTAATATTAAATTTCATTTACCCCTCTTCTAAAAAAGGGGTAATCTTCTAGATGTGTCTTAGTAATGTTTGATTAATTAAATTCAATTTTTATTGTGGTTTAATTTTTAGATTAATTTTTTATTCTATTTTTCCTATTATTATTGGTTTGTTAGAAATTATGCAAATAGTTTAGTTTGTATTTTTTTGTGTTTTATGCCACCATGGGGTATACACAGAGTCCTAATTTGATTTTAGGTCATTTTGGAATTTTGAAAATTATTTGATAATTTTTCAGAATTATAACAACACCACTACCTCCCAGTGTGGGTCCTACTTTCACGGGGTCTGAGGAATAATTTTTTAGAATTATTTTGTGAATTTCACACGTGTAGGTTTTTACTTTAATAAGTTCAAAAATTATTTTTTTTGATGTTTTCAGAGTTTGATGAGTCTAGAAAATTAAATTTTATAATATGCTTAATTTGATTATTTAACTTCAGTTTTATTTAAGTGCAGGTTATTAGTTGTTTAATTTCACATTTTATTTATGTTAGTATTTTCTATAGCTATTTTCTATTTTATTTTTCTAAAAATAATTAGATATATTTCTAGGAGTATAAATTGAAGTATTTGCGGTTAGTTTAGGTATGTTTTTACGATTTTTTACATTAAATTTATGCTTGTTATTTTCTGTTTTAATTTTCAATTCAATATTGTGTGATTATCTAGTTTAGGTATTTTTTTATGATTTTTTATATTAAATTTATGCTTTTTATTTTCTGTTTTAATTTTTAATTCAACATTGTGTGATTATCTCTATTTTTATTTTTTTCCAAAATATTTAGGATAGGTATTTACTATTATTATTTTTACAATTAGGAATAGAATATTTCAGATTTTATAAGGAATTTTCCATATTTTGCCTAGCTTAGTTTGAATTTATTACAAGAAAAATTAACAAAATTAAAAGTGATAAATTTAATTAGATTTAAGCTAGCTTATTTCTGTCTTTCCTCATGAATTCGATCCCTACTCTCTTGTGCTAGATTATTATTTATAAGCTCAATTAGTAGTTTAATTTGTAGCTGCGTGACAAGCTTTATAATTTTAGTGTTGTCGTCGAGGAAAGAAATTAATAGCTTTTATCTATTTAATTTACCCTTTCACTATTTTGTTCTAACTTAGCGTTGCTTTTTTTGTGTAGATCTATTTAGTTTATGAAATTAAGAAGTGGTCACGTGACTGAAGATAAAAGGTTAGCATATATTTAAGGAGTTTGAAAGTAAAGTAAGTAATTCCGAATCTATGAGCTCTAGATCAATAAGTTCTAAAGATATTAAAGTTGAGATGGTTGCTTTACGTGAACTTGTTGCACCTAAGTTGGAAGCAAAATCTTTGTCTATTACCTATCTACATTAGATTGACCATTTAACTAAACTCTAAATTTTTAAACTTGTTGTCAAAGTTTCATGGTCTACGTAGTGAGGACCCATTTCGTCATATTGATGAGTTCATTATTATATGTTCGACTACGTAGCCTAAGTGAATCACCCAATATGAAATGAAGTTGAAAGTCTTTCCTTTTTTGACTTCAGGATAAGGCCAAAGATTGGTTATATTACTTGCCCCCTACAACATTCACTACATGGACTCAAGTTTATAAAGCATTTTTAGAAAAAAGATTGCCCGCATCTAGGATTGGATCAATTAGAAAAGAAAATTGTGGCATTACACAAATGACTGGGAAACTTTTTATGAGTCTTGGGAATGTTTTAATAAATTATGTGCAAGTTGTCACCAACATCAAATTTCTGAACAATTAGTAATCTAACATTTGTATGAGGCTTTATTGTGTACAAATATAAATATGGTAGATTTTGCTAATAGGAGGTATTTACTTAACAAGACTCTGGTTCAGGCTGATAATTTTTTAATAAGGCCTAAAACACTTAACAATTTGGAATTAGGGAAACCCAATTTAGCAAGGTTAATGAGCTTAACTAATGTTCCTCTGTAGAGACCCAATTGTCTCAGATGACTGTCCCGCTGAATAAACTCATCACTTAAGGAGTTCATAAAGTAGTAGTGTGTGGTATGTACTATTCAGAGAGGCATCCTACTGATCTGTTCCCTACACTTCAAGGGGAGAATGTGAACGATGTGTTTTCTAACTAAGGTCAAAGGAAGTATGACCCAAATTCCAACACTTACAATGAAGGATGGAGATACCACCCTAGCCTTAGGTATGGACTTAGGAACAACCCCACAGGTTTTGACCAACCACCTCATCAACCATTTGTTTATAATAGAAAAAATTTCCCTTTAGAGAACGTCATAAAAAGATGGATGATCAGAAAAAGAAGATTAACAGTAGGCTTCAGAACAGGGAGATGACTCTTAAACACATTCAAGAGAGACAAACTACTACTGATGCCATAGTTAGCAACCTGCATGCCCAAATGCAACATAGGTTGTCATCTTAACCTTTCCAAAACCAAAGGAAAATGTGAGTTCCATGATGCTTAGGAGTGGAAAGGACTTGCAGGAACCTAGGAACAGTAGAGAGGTAGAGCCAAAAATCAAGGTCAATGAGCGTAAACCTCACCAGGACTAAGATACCACTTCTAATGCTAAGTAAGTGAGACTAAGAATGAAAATTACAAGCCATTACTGTCGTTTCCTAGTAGACTGAGAGCCATAACTCCTACTTTGGATGGGGCAACTGAGAAATCTTAGAAACATTTAGGAAGGTAGATATCAACATTCCAATCCTGGAAGCCATTAAGCAGGTACCTCATTATGATAAGTTCCTTAAAGAGCTTTGCAAACGCAAATTAAACGAAACAAAAAAGTTAAACGAAACAAAAAAGGTAAGTGTGGGGGGAAATGTATCTGTTGTTTTCTAAAAGAAGCTTCCACCTAAATGTAAGGACCCGAGTTTTTTCTCTATTCCTTATAAAATTGGAAACCTTTGCTTTGATAAAGCCATGCTTGACTTAGGAGCTTCCATTAATGTAATGTATAGATCCATTTATGATAAACTGAATTTAAGAGGGTCAAAGAAAACTAGTCTAATCTTTCAGTTAGCTGATAATAACAATGGATACCAAGATGGAGTCTTAGAGGATATCTCAGTCCGAGTTAATGAGCTTGTTTTTCTTCCTGATGTTTATATATTGGACATAGGTAATGCATGCCATGACATTTTGATGTTTATTAGTAGACCATTTTATAAAACATCTAGGACAAAATAGATATGTATAGAGAAACATTTGACTACCAACTTTAATGGTGAAGTTATTAAGTTCAATATTTTTGATGCCATATGATTTCCTGCTGACGTGAACTATCCTTGTGCAGTTGATGTGATCGATCAATTATCCCATGAAGTCTATGAATTGTCTCATGAAGAGGAATTGCTAACTATGCTTACTCAGGGTTTAAATCAGTTTGTGTTTCAAAGCATGTCTTCTCATGTTGTTAATAAGTTGGTAGATGCCACCGAGTCTTTGTTGCACTTGCATGTAATTTACAAACCTAGAAAGCTAGAATTGCCTGAAAGTCATGTCAAGTTATTAACTTCTTGCATTTCACCCCATAAACTAAACTAAAATCATTGCCTAAAAATCTTAAGTATACTTATTTAGAGTAT